>VZSZ01010037.1:1329100-1386932 GCA_013398815.1 Ibidorhyncha struthersii
GCGGGGGGAGCCTCCCCGAGACCCAGCCTGGGGCAGCGCTCGCACTCTTCACCGACATCACAGCCCCGGTCTTGGGGTAGCAGCAGGGCCTCCCAAGGCAAAGTGCTTCAGTCACGGGCAGTTTTGGCGTTCGGGTCGCAGGGGGGTTCAGGTGTGGTGGCCTGGCTCATGCAAGCCGTTCAGGTTCTCCCTCCACTCGTCCTGGTTTACACCGTCCACCAGAGGGCTGTGAGGGCAGAGGGACCCCTGCGTGACCCATTTCTTCAGTGGTGCGAGGCCGCTGAAGATGGCGGGGTGGGCAGGAGATGACAAAACATGAGGGGAAGGGGCCTCCCGAGGTGGCCGGCCCACCCCTGCTGTAGCTGGGCCAGCTTGAGAGCCAGGCCAGGGCCTTGGCCAGCCCGGCGCTGGCGTGTGTGGCTTGTGGATACCACATTTAGGTTACGGCTCAGAGGGTAGAAAGCTAACCATCCTAGTATCTTAGGATAATATCCTGTAGTCTGAGCCAAAAAAATCCCATGGAATTAATGAAAAATTGTCATAAAGGATAAGCTACTCTTCATAATAAATCAATCGGCAAAGAAACAAACAAGAAGTCTGAATACAACAGGGACAGCCATGTTGTGAATACAACAAAACTTCCAACAGCAATAAAAGACTGAATTTATGCAAAGTAAGAATTCCTATCTTAGCATTATTAAGAATAAATCTATTACTGAAATCCAAATGCAGCCCAAGGGGAAACCAATAAAGCTGTCTGTACTAAGAAAAGTGCTACAGCTTTGTGCCCAAGTATTTTGCATATAATTATCGGTTGTACAACACCCTGATACAGCACTAAGAGAATATTCCTTTCAGAAAGACAAGTAAAGCATTGAAGTGAATGAAAATATTTTTGGTGCCACTTGTAGTTCACAATCAGTGTAGACTGCTGTAAGCATCCAAATGTTGTAATCTCTGCTATTAGTATCTGTATTTAGTTTTGTGTGAAATTATTTGTACAGTAAATCATTGGTAAGCTCCTTTTTGACTAAACACACCCGTTGGAACTTGAGGCTTAAAATTTCTACAAAAAAATAGATCAGTAAAGTAGAAAGAAAAGATGTACATTGAAGAAGCTTACTTGAAATAAGAAATTAGCTTTCAAAAGTGCTTTGAGAATGTCACTAAATAAAAATAAAATAAAAATTGATCCAGTAGAATCAAGATGAAAGGACTAGATTTTAATCTGAATGCAGTATGTGACAGAGCTATTCATTTTGCTAATGCTATTCTTGTGTCGCTGAGCCGAGAATCTAGTCCTAAATTAAAACAGTAGCAGTAGTCTATAGCTATCCAATATTCATATTCCAACGCAGTCTGTTTCTCTGGATAATTTCAACTAAGTAGAAGTAGAAATACTAAAATAACAGTAGAGAAAATAAGCATGCAAAATTCAATTTGCAAAAAATACAACGCATCCCCTACTGCCTCATTGCAGATACGGGGCGACAGCCACAGTGGGGGTGAAGAGCAACACTGAGGTGCAAAGCACCTTCCCAGCGTCACAGACGTCCATCAAGCTGGGTGCTGCTGGTCCTCCTCTGCTGTCAGCACCCAAACGAGCCACGTCGGAGCCGACTCAGCATGCCACCTGAGCTGCAGCATAGATATGTCTGCATCTGCCTGAGCTCCATCACATTTTCAGCTGTGAAGCACCTCCCCAGCTGCGTAAGCTCATCTAGTTGTGGGGCCACCCCGAGAATCAGAATTTGGAAGTACTCCAGTGTAAGCGAAGTGATGCAACTGACCAAACACCAGCCTCCTCCCATTTTGTAGCCGTATCCCTCACTCACCGTGGCACGGTCCCGCAGGGGCTGAGCTGGACAAACAAAGCCATGTGCTGGAAACAGATCCACCGACAGCCCCCAGGTACAGCCAAGGGGTGAACCAGCTCCAGGGGCCACCCAGGGAGCCCCGTCTGGGGCAGCAGGAGACAGGGTGCAGGGGTTGTGGGTGGGGGTTCCCAGGGAGGCTGGCCAGGGAAATTAAGGCCTGTTTGTACCCTCAGGGCCCTGACAATAAACTATTCCATACAACTAATGTATTTTATATCCAGTTGTGTATCTTCAACATCTTTGAAGTTCTCATCCATCGTAACATGATGAAACTAATGGAGCCACTGCAAAAATAATGTATCTTTCTGGACTGGCATTATTTGAATTAGTTAGAACCACTTTTTTACAAGGAGAGAGTGAGCAATGAAAATAGGTTCAGTCATTGAAAAATATGTGATCACCCTCTACCACTGAGCTAAACGCTAATGGTGACCCACTGCAGATCTATGGACAGCAGGGATGGAATTAGTGCATCCAGTTAGAATAATAAAAGCAATATCTAATTGACTAAACAAGTACGGCATCTTGCGCACGAGGACTGCCATTTACTCTGTATCCCAGTTCAGTGTAGATCGTGGATGGCTAGCTCAAAGGTCTGGACTCTTAATTATAGGCATTTCTACAAGTAAGTATATTTAAAAATAGTAATCGATAATGTATTCACTTCATGAATGAATTAGCATTAACTGGGAAAGTGCCCTTATGTTCAATCCAGTTTGATTAATTGATGGGTCAATTATAGATAGACAAATAGAGTCACAGCTCCTAAAATCATCTACTCTGACTTCTTATACCTCACAAGCTATTGAATTCCTTGAACTAACTCCTGCTCAAGGTAGAGCAGAACTCTTAAGAAACAGCTAATCTTGATTTTAAAATGTCCTTAATAAGTGGTTTTACCAAAAAAAACTACTAAGCACATATGCTTTATTTCTACTCTTATTGTGCCTAGTTGTCCTTTCAGTTACTGGATCTTGTTACAACATTATAAACTATTTTGGAAAAGTTCTTACCTTTTTTCTCTCTGTGTTCGTGCTTGCAGACATTGGTAAAATGAAATGATTCACCATTTGCTTCTGAAATCTGAAAACATAGCATTTTATGCTCCAGTAGTAAAATCCTAGTGACACTGAAGTCAATGACAAATTCCTACGTTCTTTAATGAAGTCAGGATTTGATTTCTGTTTCAAATAACGTTGCGTCCAAATAAAAGAGGTCTAACAACTCATACACATTATCAGATCACTTCTAAACGATACCTTGTGCCAGGTCAATAGGTTTCTGTAAGATCATGTAGGCTCACTGATGAGAAGCTTGTGAGGATGTTTCTTTTTTGGGGAACCAGCTGGGATGATGGCAAACGTTATCGCACTCCCGTTCCACATTATCACCCTTGTTGAACAGCTGACAATTTGATTATGCCTCAGGTAATGAGAAAAAATTTGAATTTCAGTAGCTCTCTTTTTTAATAAACAGTCATTTAGTTTTAAAAACAAAAATAATAATTTCCTAAATAGGTTTTATTCCACCCTGAAAAATGTAGCTTTCCAAGAGATAATGCGTGAATATATTCACAAGAGTGAAATTCAGCACCGGCCTGCAGCCCCATTCAACCCCCCCAGGAGAAATTCAACCAGCTGCCTGCATAACTTTTAGCTTATTTTGGATGTTTTTAAGAAATAAAACTGGTTTGATAAGTTATTAATGAAAAGTGTTGTGTAACTACTTTGCTAGTATATTTATCCTCTCCCCCCTTTTCTATATTTATACAAAATCTGTAAATAAAACATACTCTTTTGGATCTCCCTATTTTATCTGTGTTTTCATACTATGTTCATCAGATAATCTGAACCTGGGTTTTTATGGCTCAGTTTGAATGCCTAAATAAATATTGTTTATTGCAAAACACAGACTTGTTAATCAATTTATGAAGATTCTCAAAGCTTTAGCCATATAAATATGCATGCAACTGCTGAATAAATAGCCAACACCAGGGAGTTCCAAGCAACCAGAAAAAGACTGGAGTGCTCTCACTCCCCGCTGCTCACAAGATGAGCGGAGGAGTCTGTACCCCACAGGATGTGGGGGTACAGACCTGGCAGGATTGAGTGATATGATGATACTTTGCTGAATTAGACCTTACATCTGCAGAGACTTGTACTTCTCATCTCCTTGGTCTTTTTTTAACTTCCGTTACGTCTGCTTTAAATATGAAAGATGATGGTTCATGAAAGGATGTGAAGTAGGGTATAGGTTTAAGAAAGTCACAGAACAAAGTGTCGTGCCTGCTCTTTGAATTTCTTAAAATTAAGGAGTCTTTAGAAGCAGAGTTGTTCACCTTCACACACAACCTTGGAGTCACTCTATGGAAAACTGTGCTCATTTGACAGGAAAAGATCCAGCCCTGTTAGTCAGTTTTAGTTAGGCTTAATCACTTAATCTTCCAGAAACGGTACCGCCGAACCGCAGACTCTGTTCTCCAGGAATGGCTGCACGCCCTGTGCCCAAAGCTGTCTTTTTGTGTTACGTGTCACCGCAGACTTTAGCCAGAAAGGTTCTGAACTTGGAAAGGGAGCGGGGAGTCACTTGCTAAGACACAGGGCCCCGAGCAAACTGGAGGGTGAGTGAGGAATAAACAATAAATCAGCTACAGGGTAGGTACAAGGAACGATCATAGGCCAGCAGCCTATGGGGAGAGAAAGGACAAAGGAAACCGTACATAACCTTTTCTATATTTAATGTAATTATTTCCAGAGAGATACAGTTTACTAACCTTGTCTTTTTTTTCTTTTCCTTCCCAAAACTATTGGTATCATCAGCTGCATTCAGCTGGCCAGTGCAGGTACTGACTACAGGATAGCTGGGGCAGCTGGGAGCACGTCCCGTGCTGCGGTCCAAGTAGCAAAAACCTCAGCGTAAGCTGGTTTAATAGGCTTTGTGGGCAGATTTCACAGCTCACCCTAAACTCTGTCCTGCCATAGCTAGGCAGCTGATTCTGGTATCTTGGCAGTGTATGGGTAGTTTGGGTTCAGAGATTTGCACCTTTTCAGCAGGTGAGTGCAAGCCTGTATTATTCTTTGTGAATCAGAGACTAAGTGTGAAGGTAAAAACTCAGCAGGAGCTGGGAAATGCTGCCTTTCAAAGAGGAAAAGTGCAGTTAATCACCTTTAGGAAATAAGCTGCAAGGTGGGAGTTCAGGGATGACAATGAGTTCAGAATTCAGTAGGGGCTGCATGCGCAGCACGTCACCGGTCCATTTCTCAGGCTGGTGTGCTCCCAGCTCCCAGCCCTGGAGGGGCCTGGGCTTGACATTCAAAATCTGTCCTTGTGTTATCTTCCACATCTATGCCACAAATTGTTGACATGTTGACAATATTGACATTGCCCAGTACTGATACACAGACAAAAATGCTCTAGAGATGCCCGTGGCTCTGTTGATAGTCAGGCTGTTCCCAACCGAAGAGGACCGGTGGAAACAGAGAAGCCGGGCAACCCCATAGAGATGTCTGTCTCTTCTCTTTAGAGACATTTGTGATAGTGAACGACCCAGAGATCTAGAGAGAGGTTCCTCATTTTTTTTCATGAAAGGAACAAACTCTTTCCGGCCCTCATCCATCAGATACCTCCTACAACTTTATAAGTATTAACAGCCCTACTGCAAGTCTTTACACGGGAGAGTGCAGACCTAGAAGAAGTAAAGACTCAGGTTTCTGCCTAATGTATGGAAGTGATTTGCCTGGGTTAAATGTGTTTCAATCCACTCATTTGAAGTTTACAAGCTTTTTTAGTGTGTCATTACAGAAAGCCTGTACACAAATTTCCAAAGACAAAAAGTGACAGCAGCACAAATGTGGTTTCAGGAACATATCATGATGACAGAACTGGATGACTGTGGGGAACAGGCAAGGGCAGCTGTTAGGTGTGAATGTGACACTCAACACTCAGATGCTTGCAGTTCACGATTTGCTTTTATCAGAATCAGCAACCTCATAACTGCCATTCTGTGTTAACTCCAGCCTGCCCCTGGCAGACCTGCATTAACCTTTGCTTATGGAGCCACGGCAGGACTCAAGCAAATAAAAAAATATAACATGTCAGATTCTCCACTGGTGTAAATCAGCATTTCTCCACTGACTTTGAAGGAACAGCATCTGCTCGCTCAAGCTGAGGATCTTACTCAGTGCTACTATAGCATCATTTCTGTGTTGAAGACTAGAGAAGGGTCTTTGATCCTCTGATAACTCCTTGAGGCTCCCTAAGATAATTGGTCAGGACATTTCCTGAGTTATCCAGGGTCATTTTATCTGCCCTTTTACTTGGAGAGGGATGACAGGCAAGAGAAAAGTCTTGGAGCCTTCACAGATGCAGACGACCTACGTGAGTGCTGTAGGTCAGGCACCCCTCCCGACATGAGGGACACCCCATTGCCACCAGGCCGTGCTTTACCTACCCGGCTACTGATGTGGAAACAGAAACCCTTCAGGGTGACCTGGGCCCTAAGACTGCATAACTCTTTTGTCCCAGCTCACTGGGGGTGCTGCGTGTGAGCTGCATTTCTGCTGATGGAGGTATTCACACACTGTAATCAAGCAATCTCTCCATATTCTCTAAAGTTCTCACGGGAACGCGTTTTCCTCAGTTCTAACAATGTTTTTTTGCAGCTATTTTCCAAACCTCTGTTTTTTTTCAGCTTCATTAAACATACAGTCACTGAAACTATGTGGCATTTCAGTAGCCACACCAATGCTGTATAAAGATGTAACATCTTATCTATATACATACTAGTTGCTTTTCTATTTATATGTGCAAAGATTGCATTAACAGTACAATCAACAGTAATTTATATTTAACCCAGCAACAAAAATACTGAAGTGCCAGGCCTAAGACTGACCCCTTTCCAGCCTTGCTAAAAATATCTTTATTCAGTGATGGCTTCCCAGTGATAACTCATTTTTGAGTTTTGCTGCTTAATATGACTACTGTTCTGGTCGTGGGTATTTCACTTAGACAGCACAATATTATTTTTAATCAGAATGTTCTGCAAAATGAAATCAAATGCCTTACAAATGTGTCAGTATATCACACTGAAGCAGTTACCTTTTCAGCCAAATTTGTAATCTAATCAGGTTTGTCTGACAAGACCTATTTTCCATAAAACCATGCTGACTGGCATTAATTACTTCCTGTCCTTTCATTCTTTATCAGTCGAACCCCATATTCTGTTATTTTACTTCCCCCTCACCTCCTCTCCAGTTTGACGTTACGTTAGCTGGCTTACATTTGCCAAGGTCATCATGTTCGTCCTTGCTGAATACTGGCAAAACATCAGTCTTCTTCCAGTCTTCTGGAATTTCTATATTATTTCAAGACCCATTAAAAATTAACGTGTGGAAGGAAGAGTCTCCTCCACCAATTATTTGAGACTCCTAAGGTGCAGGTTATCTAGGCCTGATGAATTACAGGTTTTTATCACAAGTAGATGTTTAACATCCTATTTGGTTACTAATGGACTGAAAAAGGCTTTGGCTGCCCGATATGATACTGCTGTCATCCTACTTTTTCCAGCTTGAGGAGAAACATGTTTATTGAATATGGCTTTCTTCATTATTAATGATTTTACCACCTTAATTCTGGTCACTGGCTAATTCCATTGGTGGGATTTCTTCTGTGTATAATGTACTTCAAATACTCTTACTTTTGTCCTTTGGATTTTTTTTTTTTTTGCCTTGCTGGATATGCAGATATCTTAAGCTTCAATTTCTGTGCGTCATAATTCCCCTTTTTCTTCCTTTTGCTGCCAGCCACTATTCCTCCTTCTAATCTCTGCCTTCTACAAAACAAACAGTAATAGCTGGAAGGAGAGAGAAGGGGAAGAAAAAGCTCATTCTTTGTCTGTCTTCAGAGTCTCTTTAATTATAACTAATATTGTTCTTACCTTCTTACCTGACTGTCCCAGTTTAACTTCATTATTGATTTGGCTGCACCCGGTGCTCTAAAAAGCATTGAGTGGACGGATTCTGGAAACCACAGAGCATTCTTTAAGTATGCTCCAGAAAGAAGGAGTAGGAGTGATACCAGCTTCCTCTTATTCCCTTTTCTGGTGTTCCCTATTGACAGAGGGGCCCATCTTTCAGCAGGCTAATTCCCGTCCCCGTAGTTGGTGGTTTCTGTGTCAACCACCTCTTCTGCTTTTCCTTCTGTGGCTGGTTTACTACATGGAGGGAAGCTGAGAATACACAGACTTTTACTGAGAGAAGGGCCACCACCATCCATCATCAGATGACAGGCACTTTTACTTCTTGAAAGATTAAATCTGGTCCAGCAGAGTACTGGCTATTTGTAAGCGACCCCATGCTGAGAGGCATCACACCAGCAACAGCTGGAAGGCCTCCAGATGTGTTTATACAGAAATGCAGTGCTCTCCCAGCTTTGCATTTGGTACCACCAGGAGCTGCGGGTGCAGAGCACATTTGAAAGTGAAGCCAGATGTAGAGTATTTTTATGACAATCAATAACTTGGGGAATTCTCACTCCTTGCAAGAATCTTTTTGGTGGTGGTTGTTTTGCTTGTTTGGGATCCTTTTTGCTTAGCAAGGGAGAAAAAAAAAATATAGTCAAGGCCGGGGAGTTTTGATTTGAATGAAAGTAGGCTCGTGCCTCTTTTAGGTTAATAGGAAGATAGCTATCAGGCCAGGTACTAAGATGTTAACATTTACATTTAGCAAAGTACTTATTTAAAAAGAAGTGGCACCTCAACCATGTGCTTGGGAGCTAAAATGTGTTTGGGAGCTATTCTGTTAGCTGCTGGCTGAGTCCACACTGCTACCAGGAGAGAACCTGGGGCTCAGCCCGGCTCCCAGCCACGCTGCCCGTACCTAACGCTTTTCCCAGCAGGTTGGCTGTGTCCCCTGGGCTGTCACTTCACGCAGGCTCACCTTTGGGCCTTTGGCCCGAGGAGAGCACTCTTGATTTGTGGTATTTGTTCAATGTATATGAAATAACATAGCCCCTAGGATGCAGTCCCTTCGGGGCTACTTCCACTGAACGGAATGCTGCGAGCCCGGGGATAGGGCACAGGGGAATACTTGGAGGGCTTGAGCGTCATGGGGATGGGGAGGGGAGGTAACATGATGCAGTCTTGTCCGTGCTGCCTTTGGGAATGCTTTCTGGAGGAAACCATCTGCCAAACTGCCAGGGCACTCTTTCGGGGATGTACTTGGAGTGGTCCAGAACAGAGCCAGAGGATAAGCTATCAGTGTGAACTGATGAGGGATTTCAGGTATTTAGCACTGCGGAGATTTACATTGTGAAAGTATTTTAGGTTCAGAACAAGTACGTTTTGGATAAATACTTGCTTCTTCCTTGCCCATTATGGGTTGCTTATTAGCTTCCAGAGTTAAGAGGATGGCAATGGCAATAATAATACTACCAGTGATAAAACTAGGGGAAATTTTACCTCCAAGTGTGACTGTTGTGCAGGTTTCTGTGACGGAGAAGTCTGTGAATGTGGTAAGAAAGGAAGGCTACGTGGAACTGGGAGTTGTCAGACTCCATACATGTGGCTGGGGCATTTGGACTGCACAGGGTAAATGGACTGTAGGGCCCAGGCAGGTAGAGGGACGAGTGTAGCAGACGTGATTGACCAGATGGAAAAGCAAATGTTCTTTAAGATGACAATTTGGAAGATCCCAGTATAAAAGAAAGAAAATAAGGTGATTCAGCAACAGATCTGGGTAATATAGCTGGGTTTAGATCCACCCAAGGATTTGGTGCAAATATGAAATGAAAGTAAAAAAGTATTGTTTTGATTTATCTTAATCTGTTTCATTAAAATAATAAAATTAAGAACAGGAGTGCATGGACAAATATATCAGCCATAAAGTCTCTCCTAGATAATGACTGTGTTAACAGACAGACAGGATCTCTCCCAACCCTAGAAAACTAGAAACAGAAATTGGCATTTCCTGCATTGCTTGAAGAGGAGTAGGGCTTGTCTATACTGTAAGAAATATTTTGAATGATCAAATGAAAGACAGAGAGTAGAAGATGCATTAGGATTACAGTATTAACAGTTGAAAACTGCATTCAGCTGGACCCATAGTACCAACTTCAGCAAACACACTCGTGACATAAATGAGACTCTACTGGTCAAGTCAGTCTGGGAAACAGTGTTGAAATCACAGCTCATCAATTCCAAACATCTTCAGAGAAAATCCACAGAGATGAAACTTTCTTAAAGAAAGGAAAGAAAGAAAATGAGTTGATGCAAAACTGCTTCTCAAGGGAGTTCTGTAAAAAATGAAAAGTAAATACTCAAAGATATGCAGAAACTAGATGAATTGAAACAATCATGAAAGCAGTAAGACAAGACATTGTAGTCTCAGGAATGACATAAAGATTTGATAATCAAACTAAGAGGATACATTATCCACATAAACACTTTGGGAGTTTGAACTTATCCCTTTATATGACATCTGATAATGCTTTGGATGGTATTGAATTGTTATTCATGTATTCAGAGGACTTTTTACACCATGAAAGGCATCCTCATGAGCTAAATAAGCTCTTGATGAGTCAAAACCGACACAAAACAGTTGCTTAACAAATCAAGTTATTCAACTCAAGGAGGATTGCTGTAACTTGTATTTTTTCTGTGAGTCATTTTTAAAGGCATTTTGACTTCAACAAACCTTTTGGGGCCCCTTGTCTTCAAGCCACAAAAGCTGGCATGGGTAATCCTAGTGTCAAGAATCAGTGACTAAAAATATTTGTCTCAAATTGATAAGCTAAAGCCTGCCACTTTGCTTTATGCTTCCATCTCCTGCCTCTTTAAGATTAAAACAGGGTTACCCTATCAAGTTCCTAGAAGAGAAAAAAATAATAGACCATGGGACCATCACTGGTTCAATTACTTCAACTTTTAGTCTTCTATACATTTCTTATTATGCCCAGCATTTGCCTTCATACATGTTGAATTGCTTATTTTGATCACTACCTCTGTCAATGCAAAAACTGAGTAATGAAAGCTATTTCTTAGACAGCATCTCTTTAGTCACTGTAATTTACATTGCTCGTAAGGTCATACAGAGTTTCTTGCAGTCCCTTTCCCTCTCAGTGACATATGTGAAAATAATTTCATGTTTGAAGCCCTGACCGTGACAAAGAGGGACTAGTGAACCCAATGTTGTTATAACATAGCTAACTAGGTGACTTTTAAAATGAAAAATTCTATTTAAATTACTGCCATTTCTCCAGTCCCTTTTAAATTCATTTGATCTCTAATTATTAGCTCAAACAATAGTTTGAACTATCTTTCCATGGTGGATTACAACCATGGTTATAAAGGTATCAGATCATATTAATCTTCTGATTCAGCTCTCCCCGTCAAGCCCTAGGATGAGGAATAGGCACATGAAGGGCTGTGCAGAGTTCTGCTCTCTGAGCCTCTGTTGACATAAATTAGATGTTCTTTTTTAACCTAACTTGCTCTGAGTTTGGGTCACTTCTGGTCAGGCTGTTCCAGCCACCTGCCTGACAGCATCCCTCTCCCACTGGCACTGCCACTGGGTCTTGGCAGAGAGTAAGCAGCTTGTCCGTGTCTCCAGTGTGCAAGTGCCCATCACAATCTGCCCCTCTCTAGGTGGATCCAGAGCCTGTTCAGGAGATAACGGGGTGGGAACACAGAAATGGAGACTCCAATGGAGCTCACTGGGTGCAGTAAGAGGGTAAGAGGTGCGTAAGAGCAATTTTGAAAATTTTGACTGATAGGAGAGGAAAAAAGGAAAGTCAACAAAAATACCTTAAAAGCAGATTAGTCAGCCTTGAAGTACCTACTCTCTGTATTCCAGAAGGACAGATGTGTAAGAATTACGTCAGAATTGTAGGACTATGATGTGCCAAACACTTCCTGAAGACTTTTTTTATTTATCTGAGGAGCTAAATTGAGCCTTGCACAACTTCACCTTGCAACATAAAGTCCTGAGAGGACATTCACAAATAAAGGTTTCTGTAAGTGTTTATAATTTGGGCTTTGCTTCAAAATTATAATAAAAAAAGATTGAAAGCTCATTTTTTCCCCCCTCTTCCACACTAGCATTGTTTCATTGGCCTAATCAAGATGAGAAAGTAGTTGCTATTTATATTTGTCTGGTTTTGACAGTTTGCTTACTAGTTTACTTAGCTTACTAGCCAAAAGACAAATTGCCTTTGCCACATGTGGTAGTACACCTAAAATCCTGGAGTTGTAAGAAGTACACACTGTAATATCTACCTCTATACACATTTTGTTATACTTAAAGGAAAATGGAGAGAGAGGGGAAGGGCCTGTTGTAAGATAGGTCTTTTATGAAAAGTTCTAGATAACATAATTGGAATAGAAACAAGGGGGTCCTATAGAAATGTGACAGAACACTACAGAAATTACTCTAAAACCTATGGAGCATTACATCTTTTATATGAACATTTTTGAGCCATTGTATGGAATTTAATAGCAGAGGTATCTGAGCTATAGGATGGTAAAAAAAAAAAAAAAGCTGCAGAAAGCTTATCATTTTGTGTTAAATTCCACAGGAGTTTTCCATAAGGGCTGGGCTGTTTCTGAGGTGTATCCTGTGCGTGTTTCTTCTCCACTCCTGTGGCGAGCTGAACTTTGGTATTAGTCTGCAGCACATCTTGAATGCGCGAGTAGCCTTTTGTAGGTAAAAAAGAAGATAGTTCTCTGTCTCATTAATCTGCAGATTGATGTGGAAGTCTATGCTGTCTTAAACTTCATTGGCAGGTCACCATCCAGCTGCATGAGCCATTGTGTTTGAGTTTTAAATGGGGATGTACAATAGGCACTGTACCTTCTGGTGTAAAACGTACACAGAAAATCACATACCACTTCCATCAGCAACTGAGGTTTTGTATTATTTCAATGGACCGAGGGTCCTTTTTTAGTGCATCAGGGAGCTAAGAAAGTGTACATAAAGGACTACATAACAGCATCCTTTCCTGGCTTGGTAGAAATGAGAGAAACTACATTTTTTTGTTGGTGATATCTAAGGCAGGTAGATTATGTACGAACCACAAACACAAGATTAGCTGTACTTTAAAAATACTACTTTTAGAAAGCCAACCAGTTCAGATATTGAAACTTCTCAATTGTTCCTACCACAAAATTAAAAACAGAGTGTGGGAAGATTGCTGCTGAAGCCAATACAACAGAGATTAGAAATGACAAAAGGGTCTAAGTTCCTCCAAATTTAGGAAGGAGAAAAATGTGAAAACAGTAATAAACCACAACCAGGTCAACAGGTCCATCCACATGAGAAAACCAACATTTAACAGAAGGGCCTCTGAAGCTTCTGAAGAACAGAAGATTGGTAGGAAAGCATTTTTGTGAGAAATAAAATGTGCCTTCCTGTCAGGGAGGAAGGGAGTTGCAGGGTGCTTGAGAAATGGAAAAAAAAAAATCCATTAAACCCCGATATGAATAAAGATCAGGTGAGAGAGGATGTCACCCTGTGGCCTTTGGAACTGTATTTCTGCTGCCTCCTGAAATTATGTTTTCCTGAAACAAAGGAACAGTGTTATGGAAAAGTGGGTGCCAGGTACTTTAGGAAAATGAGACACAGCGAAGCGGATAAAAGAGACAAAGACAATAGCAATCATATGCAATAAAGTGAAGGCAGCTGAGGTCTGAGACAAAGGTGAATATTCTGAGCCAGCAAGATGACTGAAGCAGGGGAAGGAAGGATGGAAAGGTGATTCACAATAACATTTGAAAGACATTGGCTTGAATATTTATCAATGTCACAGCAAACTTAGCTTGGCAGCCTTGGTGGCTGACTTTGTTCTTTTAGTGATTTCCCACCCTTAAGATGACAAACAGGAATGTGGTTCGAAGTACAGCTCTTAATCTGAGTCAAATTCAACAGCGCTTAGGCTTGCATGCCAATTACATAGGCGTTGTCATGCAGTTTTACAGCTGAGGTATTTACTTGTATCAATATCCAACAGAGTGGATTCAGTCTAGCCAATGTGGACTGTTGTACACTTACAGAGATGTGGGGACAATATGTCCCCACCACACGATGGGACATGCAGAAAATTCTGCGCAGCTGTGTCACGTACCTCACTTGCTGTGAGTCCGTTCAAATTACAATGTAGGTCCTATGCCCTGGTCAATGATTCTGCTACATCATTAGTTTAGAAATAGCTAAAATAACTCTGAAGTGATTAATCCACCTGATTGATGATGGATACAAAAGTACTCAAATAATTTTTTTTTTTTTGGCTGATAGCGAAGGTCTAATTTAAACTGCTTTCGTAAGAGCTATTTCTGCACATACATAATGGTTTTCTGAAGTGACTGGTTCCTGAAGGTTAAGATGCAGGTACTGTTAAGTATCTTAGAGAAGTGCCCAATTAATAAATTTCAGAGCTATACTCAATGCTGTATCCCAACTTTTCCAAAGTTAAAACTGCAGCCCAACTCTTGACTATAGGTAAGAACAGAGCAAATAGCACACTATAGAAAGATAGAAAAAGGACCCTGTCTGCTCTTGGTGACATTGGTAAATGTGGAGTTAACGCCAGATGTCGTACTGCTGTAACCAAGAACTGAATTTGGCTATTCGTCTTGAATCAATGCTATCAATAAAAGTCTGCCAAAAATAACCAACTGGTAAATATTAATTTAAACAGAAAAAATTGGAAATCAGTTTCACACTGAGTTACAACGTGGGGCCACTGCATGCTGGCAGTAAGAGGATAATGACGCGTAGTGCCAAAAAAATACCTGGAAAGCATTACTTCTGTGTGACATCCAATAAAGATGCCGCACACACCCCTACATTTTTCAGCAATTAAATATCTGCAAATGAAAGTGCTTTCTTTCCCCAATTCCCTGTCTTCAATGGCCAAAATGTGGCCCAGCAGTGCTGTAATAGAAGTTTTTCAGGGTGGCCCCTCTGCACAACAGCTGTTTCACAGTCTGATAGTAGCATCTCCAACCAGCTGCTTCAGTTTGCTCCTGGCTGTCACTGCTATAGGTTAATAGGAACAGAGGCAAGAGAAGGGCCTAGGCCGGCATAAAGCAGAAATAACAAAAATTTCTGCCAAAAGGGAGTGTGGGATAAGAACTTTAATGGGCAAGCAAACAAAGAATCAGACTGCAGCCTGAGGCGCTTCAGTGTGTTGGCAACAGACAAGCAGTCCTGGAACAAGTGCAGCCCAGAGTCTCAATTTGAAATGACTGTGTGGCCCCTGTGCCAAAAAAGTTTGGCTCTGTGTATACATGTGTGCATGTATATCTATATCCCCACACCAAATATGTAGTTGTGATAATCATGTAGTAAATTACTGAGCCATATGATAAACTGCATGTGCCTTTGACCACCTCACCTGCCCCCTGCCAGCTAATCCATCTCCATTTGGATTTACTCTGTCTTTCCAAACGGAGGCTTTAATCCGGCAAACACTTATGTGTACGCTTAACTTTAAGCACTTGAACAGTCCAGCTGAAAACAAGTTTGGCTGTGTGTAATTCCAGCATCAGCTCTAGGTACTATCGTAGTCCTCCCTTTTACAGTCCCGGGAAGTAGTTTGATCTTGTGATTTCTTTTAGCTGATGGGACAACAGGCCTAGGACTGGTGCTGACTGCTGGTTCGGTGTATGCTGTGGATAAATCCATATGATTCCACTTCAAGAGCATTACACTGATTTACACCAGCTGCGAATCTGCCCTGTTGAGAAAGAAAAGCTCATAAGGATTACTAGACCTGATCTACAAACACTAGGTGAATATCAGTCCAAGCATAAAATGAGGGCAGAGTGCAAGTGCCGGATTTCTTCTTCCCACAAGATGGGGTTGCAGGCAGATGGTATTGTTCTACCGTGAGATCTATGCAGCCACCCTCATTTCATGAACGTAAGGAAGGTCTTCCAGAGCTTCCATCACCTGTTCTCTCATGGCTTCAGCTCCAGATTTTCTCTCTGTCCCCTTCCATAAACTGTGCAGAAAACAAAGAGAAAGGCAGCAGAAGAGAAGTGTAATTGTATACTGCAAAATAACATTCATAAGTCACACAAACACTAAACCCTACGTATAATGAATCTGTCCTTTAGGGACAGTCCTTTCCATGTCATTGTCTGGTACTTATGTTGTTGTTCATCTAGCTAATTACTGCTTTGAAAGGTATAGTCCTGCTGTCATGCCTAGATTAGCAGCAAGTGTTTGGCCAGCCACTTTCTTGTCACAGTTGATAATTATTTAATGAGTTCTGCTCTTCCCTAGGAAAGCAAGATTGGGATAGAATTGGACTTATTTTATCACAGTAGCATTGCTGCGCCTGTTGGCAGGTTTGACAGCAACAGTGCTGGATTCCGGTATGACAGAAGAAGAAGAATTTCCATAAGTAGTTCCTGAATCAGTTGGAAGCAACGAGGAAATTAATAGTAATGAGTGAATCTCAATAGATACTGACTCATTACTATGTTAGCTGCCAGTCTTTTCTTGCAGCTGTAACCATGCTGGAAATTGGGTGATGCTCTTAGCTAAAGGAAAAGCCATCATAAGTTGGTACAGTATGTTGCTAAAATGGGAAACCTAACTTTAGATCTCCAGATTTCTCCATCCACAGGGGGCCACTGAAGTCATATCATCATTTTTTTTTCAGTAGAAATCTATTGATAAATAAAAGAGTGTCATCAACAGGACCATATGGATCCTTCCTTCAGATTATCTGTCTGAGAGAACGTTTGGAGCAACGAAGGCAGGTAAAGAAATTTTGTGCTGAGACCAGGTTAGAACCGTACTGGCAAAGGCTTATTGTATGTGTAGCTACTTGCTGCAGTGGGGTATATTTTAAAAGCTCTGTGGTAACTATTCCCAGTTATTTTCCCTGCCTGTCTGGAAATTTTTAGAAATAAACAGAAGACTGTATATGGAAAATGTTCATTCCTTGAAAGCTGATTGGAAAAAAATGTAAAAAATACCTGATTGAAATAAAGATGTTGCATTTTTATTTTCATTTCAAAATGTATTTTAATTCAAATGTTTTAAAAATTTCAAAGTCAAAGAGAAGCATTTGGGTAAATCTTAAATACTTCTTTTCTGTTAGCTTTTTACTTTGCAGAAAACTTGGGAAGAAATTTTATCCTATTTCAGAATAGGGAAAACACTTTCAAAAAGATAGAATTTCCCACAGAATGGAAACAGTAGTTCCTGCTTACCTGTACTGTTTCCCCGCACACTGAGTTGTTTTTTAATTCCCAAAGCTGTACAAACCTTCTAATTCCTCAAGGCCATAGAGCACGGGAATCTTTTTCTTTAAGGTTACAGATTCATTTTGAGCTCATGTGCATTCCATTCCCTTATCCCTAACCCTCTCTCCAAAACATAATTCACCCAGGTATGTATGAGATACACAGGTGGGTTTGTCTGTCACTTGCTTTTCCTAGAAACGGCACTGAGTCATCAACTAACCACCACCAGACAATGCCATGATGTCCTACATTGAAGTGCCTTCTATATGGCCACATCTCTCAGGACACCAGTGGTAGCCAGACAGGAAAAGGTTGGCTTGTCTGCAATAAATGACCTGAAAAGCTGGAGGACTGCTGGTCTCAGCAAACTGCTCCCATAAACAGCAGGAGCAAGTGAACTCTGAAAACGTTTCTTGTTAAGCAAGCATCCCCAGTAATGCTAATAAATAATAATAATAACTTATTCAAAGTATACTAAATGGACAATGTCTGACTTCTTTTTTTTATTATTCAATTTAATATTTTTCCAAGCAAGACGGTTTCTTAGCTATCATATTTTCAGAATTTTCTCTTGTCCATTTTCCATTAACTTTAGCACAGGTGCTGTGTTTTAAATGGTCTAATCCTAAACTCACCAAAACCAATGAGGAATTCCTATATTGACTCCAGTGGCTTCTGCATCAGGTCAGAAGTATTGAAAACAGTTGCTTTCTGCTCATAGTTTTCATCATAAATTCTGTAAAATGTATCATGGTACGGTAAACAAAAGTTTTCCAGGAAAGCAAATGCAAATGTAATGCGTTATAAATACTCAGGCTGGAAGGGGATTAAAATATATGTTTAAGTAATCTGTGGGAGAAATTAGTCTTGGTTTAAATTATATTCCTGCTACAGATGTGGATTCCTTGCCAAGAACTGAATGATGTTCTGTCTGCAGCACACTGGACCATTCTCCAAAGAACACCGAGCAGATAGGACAATACATTCATGGCTACAAACACCACCACTGCTGCAGTTTAGTAATCAGCACTTTGACTTTTTTCACGATAGTATGTTAACGAGTAGTGTAGAAGTAATGGATTTATCAACAGGTCTATTACTACATTTATCTTGGCTCTAACATATACGTCTATTTTTTTGCTCCTGTTACTGGATATGGCACCCAAATATAGAAAATGCATTGTTATCTGTTAGCAAGCATATATACCAATTTCTTTGGAGGTGTTTTCCTATGTTAGTAGAGTAAGTAAATTATGTTCTGTGCAGATATATTTGCAAGAGGTTGTACAAAGTTGCTGAGAAGATATTCTATGCCAATGAGGTTGTTGCTTTTGCAGTTTAACACTGGAATTTATTTTTTCTATACACACATTCACATACAGAGCTGTGGCTTCATTCTGGATACCATATTCATTGAAGATAACTAGTTATTGAGTCACTCCTGAAATGTGAGGAGGTTTCAAGTGGTGTAATGCTTGCTTTACCTCCCTAACTTGATACATTCTGTATTAAACTCACTGTCATCCTAAATGAGGACCACGTCCTCAGGGAAAGAGGTTTACCTGTTTATCTTGATGCATCTTAAGATTATATCAAGGGTTTGGATAGCCTGTATTTGCTGAAGTAAGGGAGCAAGGACATCCCTATCTCTGATATATCCTTTACCCTTCCTTCCTGCCTCTCTGGCTGAGCTATGCCGTGATGTTTGCAGAAGGGATACAGCCCCAGAGAGGAGCCATTCAAGCAAGATAAGGCACCAAACAAAGCCTAAATCCAAATATCCCCTAGTCTGGAGAGAGTTTAGGGCTGGATTTGCTTCTGATCTTTGCTGCCATTTTCAAATGTATGCATATTTTCACAATAAGCTACTTTTGCTGCTTTCTCCTACCAGAAATGTACGTATATGGCTGCATGCTAAAAGGAATATCTGCGCCAGTGTTATAAATAGCTGCTAATAATCTATATGTTGAGCACATTATCCTCTTAGTATTTCCATCCAGTCTTTATCTATCTCTAGCCATGTCTCTAAATACATGTAACCAGAGTGTTTTGGTGATGTTAAGGATGGCATAAGAGCTTTGGGTTTTTTTTTAATCCAGAGGTTGGTCTGGACATGAACTCTAGAAAAGGCCCTGTCTATGCCCTGCTGGTTCTCCACATACTTTGTGTGATCATGTTGAAACAGGATTTACTTCTCACTAGTAAGATGCACAACTCCAGCCTGAATGGGGAAGGACACCTCACAGCTGTATGGTCACAAGCATATCAAATGATGTGAGTGTCCCCATGTCCAGCCAGTGTTAATGAGTCCCTCTTGCCTCTTCCAGTAAATCTACCCCCTCATTACCTTCTCGCAATGTTGGCACTATGGCAGAAGAGTTTAAACCTGTTAGGCAGGTCTCATCAGGCAGACAATGTCTGAAGGAACTTCACCCACTGTAGATATCGTAAAGTTAATATCATCAAGTTAAGGAGCAACTCTATTATGTTTTCTGCAGTTGCCCAGGGAAATGGAAAACAAGAATCACGAGTGGTTAGAATGAAATCCTTGTCTGCTCTACATCAGTGCAGTATGACTCCCAACAATACATTTTCTGTGTCTAAAAATCAAAAGGAGTTCTGCCTGCAGAAGAAATATAGGAGAAAAGTAAGTGATAGGTAATTGTTCTGTGGATAAACTAATTAGCAGTGCAAAATGCAAGCGGCAATAATGCCCTTCCATTGAAGAAGACATTCTCATTTTATTTTGAACTGAGCATGCATGTGGTAATGTTTTAAAGCATTGAACGTTTACTCATTTGACAGGGGTGAATGACACAGAAGTCAGCATCTTGTGATCAACAGGAAAAGAAAGGAAAAGAAGAACACTCACTATTCTGATGTCATCTCCCATTGTTACTGTTGTTGTTCCTCCAAATAATGGAATTCTGGAAGCAAGACCATAAATCTCAAAGCTCAGCATTGTCTCATTTGGAGATCAAGGTCCTTGTTGCTGATTGATTCATGCATTTTTCATTTGGCTAGCTAATATCCTTTAAATGGAACAGACACTTAGGCAGTGAAACTGGAGCTATTCTCCCCTCCCCCCAGAGGATTTAGCATATAAGTTAAGCAATTTTTCCGATGATTTTTGGTAGAAAATATCATTTATGGAAAACAATGAATATTATTCACCTCAAAAGTCTAACATTAATTTTCTCGGCAATAAGCCTGGTGCTATTGTGCATTAAGAGCACTCGGCTTTTAAGGTTAGATTGTGATACCTTTCTCAAGTTGTATAATACCTAATTCTTTGAGTTGTCCCATTGGAATGAAGTATTAAGACATCACTTGACATGGGTAAGAGTATCACAATCTAGCCCTTAATGAAATTTGTAGAAGCTGAGAGTGTCCTCTACAAGAATGAGTCCGTAATCCGTACTTTTCTACTTTTATGGGTATCTTCTACCTTCATTTGTAATCATTATACAGCTGCATGGTAATGACCTGATGTAGCTACTTATATTTCACTACAACTTTGATAATTTTAAAGCTGTCTGAGATTGTACAAACAATGGAATCATAGAAAAGTTGTCTTTTCTTCAAAATTTTAAATGTTAATTTGTTAGATAAACATTCTAGAGATTTTTTTTTTTTAAATGCAGGTAAAATAGCTGTTCAGGAATCGCAGAACTCACTAGGCTTGGCATGGGATGAAGAGAGAGTACAGACAGCTTTGCTTTAAGGAGTTGTTTGTTTTTTTCTTCAGATCTGTAGGTAAATTCCAGTTTATCTCAGGCTTATGATATAAACCTCAATGTCTCAAAGAGTGTTGATATCTTTCCTCTTTTGATCCTGCTTCAGTCTGGCCACATTGCCAGTTCTTTAGAAATCTCACCCTCCTGTTAAATATCAAGATTCCTCAACCATTCTCTTTGCAGTGGGATCCCAGATATCGCAAAAAATAATTTTTCTTACTGTTTTACACACAAAAGTATATGTTGAACCCGTACTATCTCCTAAAATATAGCCAAAAAGATATTTGGATTGCTGCTTAGCACAAGCAAGATCTAAGAGGAGTACGCAGTATCAAAATCTAAATAGCAACTCCAATACTTCCAACCATTTGGTAGCAACATATAGTGCCTGATGGAAGACAGGACTGCCTCCAAGGTAGCCCCTTGCAGTTCATGTTTCTGGAAGAATCCCACTAAAATTTGCTTTCAGTCATAAAATATTTCATGCCTTATGGCACATCGAGTTATTTTCCATCAGCACTCAGTGCACTGGGATTCCTGAAGGGCTTGTGCTTACCCATCCTGAACTGGGGTTTGGGCTCATGATGACTCCAGTGTGGTCAGAGGGAGGTGAGAAAGATAGAAGTGATAATGGACTACTGGGAAACCTTGGAAAAAATTGAAGAAACCTGTGGGTGACTCTGTTTCCACGGGTGGAGGAACATTGCCAAAATGCCTGTTCTCCTGGACATAGTGGGCTATTGGGAACTGTGCATCAGGAGCCAAGATGCACTCTTGTTTTGTCTGGAAAAAGAAATAGAGCAGGAGTGATGAAAACAGCTGAAAGAACTTTCCATTAGAGCTAATTCAGTCATCAAAAGAGAAGTCTGACAACACAAAGAAAGGAGCAGTGAAAGACCTAAACAGTGTGAATAGAGCATAATAAATAAGAAAGAACTGTAAAATGCCAAACGGTGCCTTTGGAGAAGAGTGCTGCTTTTCCTCCTGGTGTCCCAGGAGGGACTACTACTAAGAAAAATTAAAATATCTTATACATTCTGGACTAGAGATAGTTTGGGGTTATATCTGTAACCAAAGGAGGAACAACATGACATTTAAGCCAAAAGACAGGCAGATTGCTAAGAATGAAATATAGAGAAAGAATATAATGAACATTCTGCAGTGTCATTCCAGGTGTTCCTTGGGCTCAGAGCTCTGCTGGTTGAGGTAGATCCATCTCGACATGCTGAGAGAAGAGCAGCCATAAGAAGGAATATTTTGACATCTTAGCAGAGTTCTTATAGCCGTGTTAGGTCTTCCAGTCAGAAAGAGGGGCAAGATGATCTGACCTTCTTCCTGCTGGACTATGAAGGTTGTTTCCTGCTTTGTCAGAACATTGCATCTGACATTGCATCTGTGCTGGTGTTTTGAGAAAGGTTGTTATTCTGGTGGATACTGGAAAAGAGATTAAACTCTTGGAAATCAGGACATTTTCTGTAAAAATGAAGTGCTAGAGGAGAGTTCTGGGTTTGTTTTTCTTTCTTTTTTTTTTTTTTTCTTACTTTCCTCTTCTCTGAATTTCCTTTCAGGGAGGGGAAGGTAATTCTCTGAACTCCATGACTAACTTCTCGTGTCATTTGTTGATTCTTCCTTCACGCTAAGGAGAAAACGGGGGGTTTCCAGGCCTCAGTCCCACAAATCATTTAAGCACGCATTTAAATGCCTCTCTGTTCAGCCATGCAATCAAAACACCTGCTTTAATCCGGCAAGTACACATTTAATCTTACAGGGAATAAGCTGGACGCTGGAATAAGGACCTAAGAACTGGGTCTGAACCCTATGGAAATCCTATGGAAAAACTCACACTGGCACCAGTAAGCCCCTCGAATTACAGCCCCCTCCTAAATTTTGTAATAAATAGGCCAACATCACACAGGGGTATTTTCAGAGGAAGGTAAGGGGTGAGGGGGCCGGACAACAGGGAGCCGTGGTGAGGCTGTCGGGTCCTGCCGGCCCCTGGCACCTGTATCCACTCCTGGGATGCAGCCCCGGGGAGAAATCCTGCAACAACAAACACAGCTGCACCTGCGCAAACACCCTTGGGTTTGTGTTTTCTTGGGGTTACTGTAGCAATAGCAATTTAGCATAAAAGAAAATACCAAGTTATGTAACAGCCTCTGTGGGAACCTGTTCTGCCTTGTTTTACTGAGGTAAATATTAATGTTGGTGATATCTTCTGCCTTTAGATCACTTTTTATTAACGCACCAGGGGCACATGAGGGCCTCAAAAATTAGTGACCACAATTAATAATATGAGGTAAAATACCATGAGTTGGTCTTTAATCCTGATTTTATTGATTCCCAACTTTGATTTTATAAATTTTATTCAGCAATGTTTTTATGTCCTTTACTTCTGAAATTATAGATCCTTCTGGAGCTTCTTTTACCTGTCCTGTGTTTTAGACATTCTTGTCCATCCAAATGGACTTAAATTCAGTGCAATAGGTATTCTTGTAAGATCTCTAGCCCCTTCAGCCACATTTCCCATTTTCCCTGTATTCTTTCCATACACTGGTTTACAGTAGGGAATTTCCTATAAATTTCTGACATCATCTAGCATTTGCACTGATGAATTTCAACATTTTTATTCTCATCCATGTTCACCTTTTTCATCGGTTGAAGCATGGATGAAGTACTCCCTGCCTGGACAATTCCCTGAGAGGACCAGGGCAGAAGGGTTTAGTCTTACCTCACCTTAGCAGCCCATAAATGTCAAGGAGCAATTCTTTTGGGGCTGGTATTTTCTGTGCTTGGTGACAAGTCAGACAGCTGGGGCAGAACTGGCAAAGCCTTTGGCATAGTCCTATGAAAAATACCATTTTTCTGCATAAATTCCAATCCTTTTTCAGGCTCAGATAATTCCAATCCACCTGAAATGAGGAGTTTCAAACCAGGGCCAAAAAATGTAAGTTATCCAGCTCGCACACGCAGGCTCAGTAAAATCAGAGGGTTGAGCTATGTGAGAAAGATTTCTTTGTGGATAGTTGACTTGAAAAGAAAAACCAATATGAAGAAAACAAGTTAGGCAATTTTGAAGGTGCAAGGCCAGACCCTCATTTGATGACACTTGAATGCCTTTTATTTCTATTAAAAAAATTCCTTCATTTCTTTTTAATCAAATGCTTCTGTAATCTGATTGCTTTAATCAGATGCTTTCCAGTCCTTCTGTAAAGGCTGGAAATCTGAGTAAAAACATTATGTGTGGCCCCAAGTGAGAAAAGTAGATATTCTTCCAAAGAGCCACAAAGAAGACTTAAACCCACCACTGTCTCTTGGTGTGTGCTGACCTATCTGCCTCCAGAATTCAGTGGTTCACTTGAAACTTCAGCTGCAGGCTCCAGGATGCTGGATTTTATTTTATTTTCCTGAAGGTCTGTGGAGCTCAGTGCAAACACAGATTACCCCAAGCTTAGTTGTGAGGCTTTACTTCCAAAATCCTAGCAAATGTACAGTAATTTTCCACGTGCCTTGCCAATGCTCACAGAGCATTGAGGAGGGGATGAGTTTTTCATCCAAAAATGCAAAAAATACAGAATTAAATTTGCTATCTCACCCTTATTTCTGCCAATGAGGCCAGAATTAGCAGTCAGCAAATAAGTTGCAGGATGTTGGTCTGGGATCCTGCACACATTTACTACCTGGGGCAATAAAACCACAGTAAGGACTAAACTACTCTCATACCCACCAGCTGATACAAGGTCCTGATATGAAACTTGCTGCTCACGTTAAGCAGAGTTTCTGAAAAGCATCAGCAAATGTTTTGCAGAGGATCAGTATGTTATTCAGTTGAATGCATTCCCGTTTCCACTTCTGGCTGTGGCTATATTAAAATCCACACCTTTATAAATGTACACTGCGCTGATATAAGCACCTTTATATGGGGATTACTGCCACGCTATTTTGCCACTTGAGGTACTTGATGTGATTCTTAAATCCATGCAGTTTTGGGATAGAGCCTTACTGTTTGGTGGGGGGTTTTGTGCTTGTTCTTCTTAACAGTGGCTTGTCAGCAGGTCCAGAGACATACTGGCTGTTCCTACGCTGCAAAACGAGCAGTGCCAGCGAACGCTCCCAAGCACTGGCGCTTGGGGCATATTTCATTTATTAGTAGTGGGGACGTAGCAGCCATGTTGTCTTCACCAGGCCAGGCTCACCTCATGCTTTTGTGTCCTGTTGGGCAATACACACACACACCCCTTCCCCAGGTAGCCCCATGACGGCAGCTCCCCTCATTTCAAGGGTGGCAGGTGGTTTTTAGTAGGGGACCAAGCAAACAGAAAGCAGCTGGAAGGCAGGCGCCATTCTCCGGGCGGACCCCGAGGCCTCTGCCCACACCAGCTGCAGGCAGCCCCAAATTCACACTCTCCTCCCAGGCTCGGCCCGTGTTTTATTATCACTTGCTGACATCTGCTGGCTACGGCACGAATAATAATTCGGAGGGCCACCAAGCAGGGACGGGGAGAGGAGCAGGCCTGGCCTGGGGTGGCCTTTCTCAGGCAGAGCCAGTGGCAGCCTCCCTGAGGAACTGGGCTGAGAGCGAAGGGGCGGCTGCGGAGCGCTCCTCAGGCTTGGCATGCCTGCCGAGCAAGGGGTCCCAGTGCCCTCCTTTTGCGGTATTCCCCGTTTTGATTGGGTTTTTTTTGTTTGTTTTAATGGAATTTCCCTTCTTTCAGTGGGACACATTGGCCCCAGTGTATTTAGTTAAAGCGGGTGTTGGTGCTTGTGGGGACACCAAGGGAATGTCGGCCAGGCGTGGGCCAGCGGCGTATCATTCTGAGCAAGCTCCTTGTGCCAAAGCATGCAAGCAGCTTTTCACACTGCCTTGGGAGAGCCAGGAAGTGGGGGGACTGCGGGCACATTGTGGGGCCCGCCTGACCATGCTGTGTCCATTTGCTTTCTTCATTCCCCATGTTTGCAGAGGGAAACTGTAATGGACCGCCCTGCTTTGGAAGGAGTCCGTGCTCTCACATGGTGACTGTGGCCAGTGCACCCCTCAGAAGGCCCTTGCCTCTGAGCATTTCACTGAAGATACAAGGAATGTAAATAATACGCTCAAGGCCAAAGGGTGAGTTAATGACAATAAAATTCCAGTTCTTCTTCAGCCATGTGCTTTTAAGGTACTTCATAAGCACCAGCAAATGAAGGCTGGAGTGATACCTGGCTGTTGTAGGAGCTGCTCTAACTGTCCCTGTCTTCTGGATGGGTCAACTGACATGAAGAATTGCAAATAAGTGACTCTGAGCCACATAAGGAGAAAGGGCCAGGTGTAGGATTTCTACGCAGGTGTTCAGGTTATTTCTGAGCAGATCTCTGGTGTTTCAAATTAGTGCTGCCTCAAAGTATTTACCTGGAAATGTTTCAAGCAGTTATTTGTCCTTAACACGCCACTTAGGAACAAAACTATTTATGGTCAAAGGGAATAGAAGTGAGCAGGCGTTATTTTTAATGTGCACTGTGTGTCTGAGTCCTCAGAGTGCTACATAGCACTGCATGCTCTTACTATTCACTAGAAATCACGTGGACACTGCTGGCAGATTAAGTTCTGTGGCACTCCGCTATCTTGGCATAAATGCCATTTGGGGTGGCTCATGTTGTAGGGTTGCCTGGAATTAAGAGCTGCAATTATCAAAAGCAAAACTGTCCCAGGTGAAAGAAAAATACTGATTTGGGAGAAAATACTCATTGGGAATCCAGTGCCCCTTTTACCTCACTGTGCTCTTTTTCACTGAGCTGGAAGAAAATAAAATTAATCACCTTGATATACATTAATACACAGATGGTAATTGTGTCATTTACTGTATCTTAAATGCTGGAACTGATTAGCTTTTATCAATCCTCTCAGCACTTTAAAAGGACAAGACACCTAGTAAACAAAGACAAAGTATTCTTCTCTGATAGAAGTGATGAGAGACTATTTAAAACAGATAGAAAGGTATTTTTTACTTTACTCAGTGCAAAACAAGCAGTTAGCTTGCCAGTCATGACAGCCTGTAAAAGCAACTTGAGTTTACTAGCTATCTAAAATCTTGTCTCCTCCTATACATTAGCTTGTGTATGGGTACTGGAAATTATTTCTTGGTTTTTAATGTGTTCATGTACAGCTAAAAATAGCTCTGTCATATTCAGAGTTTATCCATTGCCAAGAAAACAGAAGTCAGCACTGCAAATCACAAAAGGAAAAATCCAAAGGTCTGCACCAAATAGAGGTGTGGCCAAAATACTCCCTGAATAGCAGACGATGTGGATTGATATATAAGCACTTCTGGTCATTCCTATCAGAAATGATGCACTGTGTGGGATTCACTGATCCAAGCCAAATGACAAACACAAAGAAATCACGAGTTGTGCAAAGGAAGCTTTCAGTGTTCTCAGAGCTCAGGGAGTCATCTTGTGTACACATCATACAAGTCTATATCTGAATTACTTTCTCAGAAAGAATACCCTAAGGCAGTAGCTCTCAATTTTCTGATTTTTAATCCTTGAAATTTTTTGTAGTGAATATTTAGGTGCTTGCAAAGAAAATATAATTATTTGCAATATACGTCCTTTTCTTAGGAATTTCTTAGAAACAGCTCACAGATCCCCTGGGGTTTACAGTGCATAGGTTAGAAACCCTTGCACTGAAGGCCCAGTACCAGTAAAAAGAACTAAAACAAAATCTTTCTTATGTACAGAACATACAGATTATACAGACTTGAAACTCCTGATTTTGTGTAGAAATGTTGCAGGAATGGGTTCAAAACACTATCCTAAATGCTTAAATAAAGATAAAATCAAGGAGAAGAGATTCATAATAAAGGGAAGGAGTGTGTGTCCTTTTGACACTTACGGGGAGATGACACGTGTTTTGGGCCAGGTAGAAAAGTGGACAGCACATGTACACCACAGGGGAAGTTGTAACACTGTATGCCACAGCTGGGGTCTCTCTGAAAGATAGTAATCCTAGAAATCCTTTGGGCCTGGGATAGTTGTGCCAAGTGGGCTGACTTAGAGCTGCCCTTGCATGCCAGATTTTAAGCATTGTTTCCCAACTGACACAGAATTGAGAAAAGGAAGACTTTGTGGCTAGCACCATGCAGACCTTTTGGCAGTGATGGTGAAGAGCTGGTTTCTTGGTTTCTGCTAAAATTCTGGCTATTCAGGCTTCTGCTAGCAAAAGCCATGAAATGGTGAAATGCCAAGTACTAATCCAAAATTTTAAGACATAATTCAGGGATTTCTGTATTAAATGGTCACTGCATAATGAGGATTGCAGTTTTATTATGTTCCAAAACAATTGTACAATTGTGTGTTTTATTTTCCACATCAGATAACTACATTGTTTGCAAAACTGCCGCTGTAATGCAAAATGGAGACTTCACTTTCACTAAAATAATTCGGAAATACACAGTTGAAACTCCCACAGCAACTTTACCCTGACATGTTACAGCTATATACCTGCTGCTAGACTTGCAAACAACCCATTTCCACTAGGGCAGAATACAAAGTGGAAATGATGCAGATTCTAACATCTGCAATGTTTTATATCATAGTCAGCATTGCTGGTGTTGCGTTATGTCTCCCCATTCACTTCTGCTTCTCAGTAGAATATTAAATATATTCTTTCCATTTGCTTTAAAATTCAAAGTTCAGTGAAAAGTAAAAATAAATGGCAGAGAGACTGCTGAGGGTAGTTGACTCATTGTCTCTGTTAGAGAAATGATTTGTCATGGCTTTTTTGCCTTGGTTGGTCTTTCTTTTCAGGCAACTAGCAATCTGGATAACACAGGAAAAAGCTTCTATGGCAAGAACTGACAGTGCTGCACATTACTTTAAATCTGCAGAGAACTCATGCAGAAAGCCCACTTCTAGACCTGCTATCCATTTAAAATCCATTATTCATTCTTCTAGTACTGTTACATCCTCTCAATGTCTTTCTTAGTCACTTCCCATATTTTGGACTCAAATGCTTTCCAGGAGTGTTTCTCACAGCTTAGTGTCACAGTAACCCCCTCTCAGGCAGTGTTTCAGCTGTGATGAGGAACCCCACAGGCAAGCCAAGAGTTAATGCCCCCCCTCAGACCAGCCAGGGGCCCTACAGCTGCTCCAAGCTGCCAAGCAATTAGGCTTGTCAACATCCCTCAAATAAACTCCGGCAGTATTATCAAACCCCATTGTTACCTGATTCCCCAGAGGCTGAGGAGGCTGTTATATCAGGACTGCAAGCTGCAAAGAGCCATGTCTGTTTTCTTTTTTCTCAATTCTGGGTGACCCATCCTTTACTTTACTGATTGGAACTGAGGCTCAAGAAAGATGGATCTTTTGGGAAAGGATTAAATCTCTACTGGACTAGCAGCCTGGTAGGAAATCATGGTGTGTTTTACCCAAGAACCACATATAGAGCTGGCTTCCTTGTGGTTTTGCCTCAAAGCAATAGCCTGCTTCAGCGGACTACCTTAAAAATAACAGGATGCAAGCTGCCATCTTAAGGAGAAAAACATTGCCAGAAAAGAGTATTTATTGTTCCATCTAGGGTTGCTACCTTGGAAATACAAAACCCAAGTCACTTCAGACAAAGGGCTGCTGTGCAGGCACAGATCAGTCTATGTGTGGGCCAAACTGGGCAGTGTGATTGGAAAGCAGGCAGATAACAACCCTACCTGAAGCCAAGGATGTGTTTGGAAAACTGAGTTCCAGGTTCAGTAGTGGCACAATAAGCCTGTGTATTTACAGAGACACGCAAAGATGGCAAAACCACATTTTTTGCTTGAATACATTATTTTTAGCTTTCTTTTTTGTACAGAGACACTGAAAATTTGTTCTGAAGTAAGCAACGCAATTTTGTCCATCTGAGTCTATAACCCACCTAAAACAATTGCCCTATACTGACCTTGTGATTATTCTAGTTATTTTGCAGTTTGAGCCCTGTTGCTCTGGGGACGACAGCAGCTAGCACCAGTGGGACAGGGAGGTGGGACTACCATGCCACCACAGTTTTGTTGGAATGGGTAAAGGGCAGTGATGTAGCAAGGACTTTGGAAAAGGCGCAGCAGTCCCAGACATCCCTCAAAGACAGACAGTACCCAGGGACAAAGATTGCCAAGCCCTGTGGCTGGATGAGTGCCAGGCATCTCTTCCAGCAAAGGGTTTCAATCATGAGTGTTTAGGGTGAAATCTTTTTGTTTTTTAGTAAAGCGTAGTATGCTTTGCTTAAAATGTTTGGGGCTTGGTAACATTTTTAAGAGCAAGTAACTATACATTCTTTCTAGAGGGCTGAACAATTGTATGCAAACACACAAGCTGACATCCACACAAAACAGATTTTCAGCTGCTGGAGTTTCTTTTCGTTCAAACTCCAGAATTTCTATGAAAATCTTCATTTGGGTTCAAAAGCATAAGGTTTTACTGGCTGCAGGCAAAATATAAAGAGAGATGAAAAACGCCTCATACAAAGGAAAGAGGATCTTGCAAGACAGAAAATACTCAGGACACACAACTATTCTCTTTCAATGCACGTATAATACACTATGCATTTGGGTGGATAAGCTTTACGTTAGCATGAACACTGCTAACCCTTTTACATGGGTATGGAGAGGCTGACCCTTTAATAAAGCAGCCATGATTTATTCACTTTCATTGTACCAGGATGACTCTCAGTGTTCAAATATGCTTTTTTCCACATATGAGAAATGATATTGTATCAAGGCCAATGCTGAACTGCAAACTAATTTCCCTTCCCTACCCAAACCAGTTTGTGTTATTTGTAAATCTAACAATAACAAAGATTCAAAGGTCTATTACTCAGCGTCTCTTGATTTCCCTGTTTTATTTTGTGCCCCTTATCGATACTCTTCAGAGCTCAGGGCTGAAGCAACATAATGGGAGCCTGGAGACATTGTCTGCATCTCAACTAGGGTCTTGGCATTTGGTAACAACACCAGGTTGTCTTTTTTTTTCTTTTCAGAGCAAAACAGCTGGTGAGTATTTGAGTGTGTATTGGTGGCAGAGAACTTGTAGTAGAACTGGCCGTGACTCCTGCTGCAAAAGCAGTTACAAGATACTGGCACTGAGCACAGAGGCATGACAGATAAATAAGACAAAATGCAAAATTTGTTTCTGGTGGTCAGAAGTTACATATTTTTCAAAAGGCTCAGGGTCTTTTCAGATGCTTTCTTCCACATATGTACGCGTCTTGCATGACTGAACAAAGTCTTCCCCTTAACCTGCAGGCTTCTTTCATTTAAGTTTTCTGAAACACCTTGCTATTATAGTGATGGAAGTTAGAGATTATTTAATGATGAATTTGCTGACATGTCAATAATGTTTATCTGATTACTTTGGAGAGTGAAGAGGGACTATAAGAGCTTGAGGGAAAAGTCCTGTTTGTTTCTCATGCCTCAAGAGGTATCATTTCTGAAAAAAGGAGAGTCTCTGTAGAAGAGACTTTTTTACTGGGCTTGGCAGATACATATTCGTAAATGTGCACATCAAATGCACATTAATACATTATTCACTCAGTCATTCAGATGAACTGACACATTTATTTAATCCTCAAAGACATTATAGTCTAGATCAACAGTACCAATATTAGTGGGAGACTGATAAAAATTGCATATTTGCTTTTCTTACTGTACTTTATATTCCCCTCTAAAGTATTAACTCTTGGCTTTGTAATTCACAAATGCATCCATCTCTTATTCATGCATTACATAACAAACTGTCCGTGCTGCAGCTGGTAGATATATCAGATAAATGCAGATTCTGACTTTAAAAAGGTAAAATATAGACAGAACTCTCAAGCCTGTAACTTCGACTCTGAAGTGCATGCACATGCACATGCACGCCCACACGGAAACCCTAAATATTTAAGTTTCTAAAGGTGCTGTCATTAAATTTCATAAATAGCCTGGGAAGCCCAGCTTGAAAAAATTAAATTCCAGTCTTTATGAAACAAAGAACAATAATTTAAAAGAACTCTACAGTTAAAAAAGAGGATTGAATTATACCAAATGACAGTTTCCCCTGGTTGCTATTAATATTTCTTTTTTTTCTGAAATCATGCATGTTGTCTATAGCTACACTGGGATATTATTGAAAATGGTGTCAATCTGGAAAAGCTCAGCAAAAGAGAGCGCAGTGGCTCCAAATGAACGCTAACGTTACCGAGTGCCCAGTCAAGTCTCAACAACTCCCCGACACTGATCATTCCAAGTCAATCCTGGGATGCATAAATTTCTCTGTAACAAACAACATATTCCAAAGCATGTGCAAAACTACCTGCCCACACATTCATCAAAGTGTACGGTGAACTTTCATAAATCTCCTGTTACTTTTCCTCAGCTCTTTTTTTCTTGGCTGGTAAGAGTCACAGAGGATTTTTTTTCCTTTTAACATTTCAGTATTTGATATTACACCAAGGCAGGGTGCTGCCTACATATTGGGTTAGTTTATGCAATACACTATAAAGTACAAAAATGACATGACAGAAAGAAAAAAAGAGTTTTCTAATGTCTGTGACCTGAAAAAGAAAATGTGAGCACCAAATACCCAATTGCAATTTTTATTAGGCAATTAGCTGATTGCTTTTCTGAACTAGTGACAAACTTGAAATACCTGCAGTCAGTTGGTGAGCGTAGGGATTTGGATCCCCACCCATCTCAAGTGCGATAGATTCGTATACTTCAGCTTTGATATTTCCCATGGTTCAGGTTAAAAAACCACACATAATAAACAACTGTTCTGTCTCAAATCATTTATTCCTTAAACACCATTGTCAAGAGGTAGCAAAGCATTGCTGAGGAAAAGTCTATATAAGAATATTACCAGATGGATTTGTGCAGAAATGGATAATTAAGTAATGACCAATTAAAATACAATCTATAAATCTAGTAACAGGAAAAATGAATTGTTATAATAGATGTTCATTAGTTTTGCATTTAAAATTGTTCACTCCTAATAATGAACTAGTATATTGTAATCTCAAATCATAATTTACTATTTGTCTTCTTCTCATCTTTTTTAAAAGCTGTATGTCCATTGACATACATTCACATATACCTTCACATAGCTACTTCCTCAATAACTGCAAAAAAATGGGACTTAGTTTCTGCACAAAAACCTATAGGAATCTGTGCTTTTCAAAAAGGTAAATCTGCAACAGAAAGGTACTGCTAATATAGAAGAAAATGAGACTTAAACTGTCCTCAACAAACATCACTGGTAAAGCTTCATTAGTATGTATTTTCACATAATTCAATTAGCCAAAATACATACAAATGCTGGCAGTGCTGTTCCCTGCTCTGGGAGCGTCAGTGAAGCTTTAAACAGATCTGAAACAAAATTGCATAAATGGCATGTAAAGCCCTGTGCATACAAAGATACCTTCAGGGTTCTAATAAATTCATGAAACTTTTTAAAGTGTGATTTCCTAGCAGGCAATCACTTTTAATTAACAGGATCACCTACAGCAACACATGTCCTTCAAAAACTTACATTATTTTTTCTTTTTGAATTTCAAAGTTTCTGTAGTAAAAGTTGAATAGCTGAGTAGCTTAACCTCAAAAGGATTGCAGGCTTTTATGACAGTTATAAACCACTGTGGTGCCTTCTTTATAAGAAGAAAAGATTCTTAACACAACAGAGAAAGAAGGAAATCTCTTTTTAGTCATAGCTAGAAGCAAGCATTTCCTCCAAAGGTCAGAAAACTTTTCCTCAGTTAAAGAATATTTTTAAGGACATTGCAGGCTACTTGTACAAGTAATCTCTGGTAATTTGCTGTATGAATTAAACATATAATTTCCAATATTTATTATTTTATATACTTCTGCATTTTCTTTTATTTCTCTGAGCTCTCAGTATACAGGTTTGATAAACATGGGGGTGAACTGGTGAAACTGGCTTCCATAATGAGCTTTACACGAGAGAGAGCAGAGGGAAGCTCATCTCTTTAGTAAAAAAAAAATCGTACTAGTTTACTGAGCACATCTTTCAGGGCTGTGTGAGGTGGTGCTTGCCACATGCTTAGAAGCACATTTCCATGTTCCAAAGCTGGCTAATCTTCTTACCTGCAGATTTAAAGTGACAAAATATTCCATATTTTGAGTTGGAAAGAAAATAACAGGAAAAACATGGTAAAAATGAGAGCACCAAAGACAAAACTTAAAGGGCCAAAGCCCTCTCCAGCCCTCATTTATGTGAATCAATCCATTGATATTGGTACCTGAGAAACATGAGCAGGGTTTGCATAAATGAATTTAGGAAGAAGGACAATAAACAAGGGTATGTTGTGCCTGGTTTGGTCCGGGAAGTTTTACAGGCTGTAATGGCTTGGATACTATGTGTCCTCTAATAGTGACCAATGGTAAATACATTTTCTTTGCTTGATTTTGTAGCTTCCTTCCAGGTCCATTTAGACAGTCCATTTAGACCACAGGGAAGGTGGTAGATGCTGAATTTATGTGTCTTAGCAGAACAGTCAGCTTCACATCAGTGATATGCGTGATGTCTTGTATGAAAGTATTGGCACATTTTCCTTAGGTGCATTTTCTGACTTGGAGAAGAACAGATATGGTAAAGCTCTGGGAGTGGAGAGGGGAACAAGCACCCTTGGAGCATTTCAAAGTCCCACTCAAGAATTAGTTCTGAGGCACAGGTAGGCTTCTAAGAGAAGCAAAAGAGTAAAAGGCGTGTTTATGGATCAAACAGCCTTTCTGGCTAAAAGGAGCACAGCGCTTACAGCGCACCTGTATTTGAAATGAACATGTGAGGACAAAGGCATATGCCATATAGTTCTGGCCGTGCTATAAGTGATTGTGCCGTGTACATACCAAGGTGCTCATAATGCCAAGCGTCATTTAGGTGAATGTGCACCCTATATATACACATAAGGATGTCTCTGCCATGGAGTGAGTGCCCTTTCATGGTACCCTCCTGTCTCAGTGTGGCACTTTCTGCGACCTGCAACAGGGTGTTACAGCTCCTTATTGCTCCTATTTGAATTCTCTCTCTTCAAAGAGCCTCTCTCATCAGTAATTATTCCTATAGTTGCCTTCCCACCAGCGGCTGTCCCATCTCTTGTCTGGTGTTAGTCTCATCCTGCTTTCAAGCAGAAGCTTCACCAAGCCACTTTCCATCATTTATCAGCAGTCCTGGCTAACCAGGGCGGTCGCAGTTGACTGGAGGTTAGCACATCACTATCCCTGGAGGTATATCACCATCCCTGGTGCTTAGGGACATGGTTTAGTGGTGGTTTTGGCAGTGTTAGGTTAATGGTTGGACTCGATGATCTTAAAGGTCCCTTCCAGCCTAAACGATTCTATGATTCGAGGAGCTGAATACCCGCCACGCACCTGGGACTTTGGGCAAGTCCCCTCTCTGTGTGTTTGCTTTCTACCTATTGTCATCTCTTTTGTACGTTAGACTGCCTTTGGAGCAGTGGCTCATTCTTCTTCTGTTGTTGTACAGCACCCAATAAAGGTTGCTTTTATCTTGGCAGAAGCCTCTGGTTTGCACAGAAGGCCAAATGCGGAGATTCACTCCTAAGAATAAGATAACATTTCTCTGTATGGTGCATGCTAATGCTTTGTTGTATGGAAATGCACATGAAACTTTAGTCTACAGTCATATTTATACACAAACAGTTACTCTACTGATGGTATTTCTAATAAGTTCAGTAGATTGAATTTTGCTTTATTTTTGTGGAAATTAGTGAGGCCTTGTGCACATGTATGGCTGTCTGTCTACGTGTAGCACACAAAGTGTAATCCATGTCCAGCATACAATGTGTGTGTGCAGTTACGTATCTAGTGTTGACATGGATTACTGTATATTTTACTGTAGCCAGCAGCTGGATTATAAAGGACAACCACTGGACAATTAAAAAGCATTCAGAAGGACACAGCCACAGCACAATCATCAAGATATGCCGAAATAAATTAGCATCATGCAAAGTTAGGCAATGTTTAATTCATAGACTGTGCCTATATTTAACCATCTTCTTATTTGCAATATAATCCATTCATTTATTGAAGGTTAATGCCAAGTTTTTCTCCTGGGTATTTGGTAAATGTGTCACAGGACAGTGTAACCCTTTTGATTTCCATCTACTAGATGGACTGAATTTGCTATAAAAATATATATGCTTGTGGGTGGGTGTGATGTAAGCACACAGAACAAAAACAGGGAGAATTCCCTAACCATTGTTGAGACACCTTCTGTCATACCATTTTTCCTGGGAAAGACCACAGACACAAAAGAAATATTAATAGTCGTTTATGAAAGAACAGTGTCACCACTTTCATGAGGAGAATGCTGTTGATTTTGCAAATGTACACATAAAGGATAATGACTGAAGAGAAGGCAAATCGCCATTCACTTTTGAGGCACTCCCTGAGATGGTGGAGAGTCTCACAGGCCACCATAGAAAGAAATCCTTTGAAAATTATATGAAATGTAGGAAGAGGATTGCGAAACAGAAGAAAAAGCACCAAAACAGCAGAGTTTGAGTGGAGACGTTAAAAGGGGAATGTCCTGAGACTGTCCTTATCTGGGAAATGATGTTTTTTCTGGTGTTGATGTGATCAAAAATAGAGCTGGCCTAATTGAATGGAGAATATGAATAGCCTAACCAGGTTGAACATGGTGAATTAAACTGTTCTTCTGCAGAGAAGCTGGACTGGATTATGTAGAAATTTAATATATTTTTGACAGGGTTTTGAAGGGATGTGATTTGGAATTAGTGACAAGATTTTGAAGAAGGAATACTTTTATATAGATCACAATGTCTAGGGATATGCCTTGTGCCAATCATTTTGATAGCCAAGCACAAGAGAGCCTGACTTTCAAAGGTGCTGAGCACACACACAGATCTTGTTCACTTCACAGGGAATTATTTTTTTTCATGGTCCTTGACACTTGAAAATCAGGCCCTAGGTTTCTGACCATTAAGGAACTACAATGTTATGGTAAATGAGGAAAGACAAATCATAAAATCATATATACGGAGAGAAACCCTAAGTCTTTTTGGACAGAAGATGAGATCCTTTATTCAGAAGATAAAACTCGATATTGTAGAATTATCTGGGTAGCTGTGCAGCTTAAAAATGCAGAAGAGGAAAGGCCTGTCTGCAAAGTTGGCAAGGCAGTGTAGATCTAACCAAAAATCTGCATTTCTACATAGTCCGCCAGCGTTAGGGAAGGACTCAGAAGCAAAGGCTTCACTGGCACTTCAGACTTTTGACTCTGGAGAAGTCCGCACCCACCTCTTTTGCATGCCTAATTTCCACATCTCGCTCATCTCTGTTGGCCATGTCTTTTATCCGGTCTTATCTTACTGGGGCCAGTTAGGTTTGTAGATCCTAGATTGTTCTTTGTGACCTTTCCTCAAGATACCAGAGAGCACCGTGTGGTGGGTGACATTATTGACAAAGTTAATGAATCTCTCAGATAATGATCGTAGCAGCAAGGGGGATCTCCTACACACAATGATTCTTCTCCATGTCCACTCCATTTCCCTGGTGATACACTTCTGCAAGGCAAAGTTTCTGCGGCAGACAGAAGTGTGCAGAACCCAGTGGGAGAGAGGCAAGGTTTGGAAAAAAAGTATCTGTTTCTAGGTCAGGCTAGAAAATCAAGTGGGTTTGGTTCACAAAACTTCCTTCTGGCCTGGTGCAGAAGTGTCAGCAAGCTAAGTAAAGGCTGGGAAGTCTCTCTGAGTTGGACTTAACTATGCTGGTCAATTGGGCAATTTGAGAGAAAAAAGTGGCTGATACCACCAGAGTGGGCAAAGCAGTAGTTTGGTTTCCTTGGACAGAAAGAAAAGTGAGAGGGCTGGGAGACAGGCAATTGCTGCAGCTGGGCCATTGAGGACTGGGCATTACCTTACTCCAGTCAACACCTACCCAGTGAATTGGATTGCTGGTATCCACTAGAGCTAGGAGTGCTTCCCTTCCGCTTCTCAAAAGTACAAGTTAATAGAGACGTATCAATAGCATTTATTTGTTCTTTCCTAGGCTTGCAATCATCATGATTTTAGCTCTTCCATGAAGTTTTGACAACCAGGGACACCCATGCCTTCCCTTTCACTGTATGAAAGGGAGTGGAGTTAGGTTCTTTTTTCCTGTCAGTCTGAGAAGGCTTGAGGTGTTGCACTTCTGCTTTGTTTCTCTGCTGTTAAGAGAGGAAAGGATGTGTAGACTTCCATGGAAGCTATCACGCTCAGATCATATTTGGTTCTTATTTACTTTTTGAGTCAAGCAAACAATACTGACAAAGTGCTTTCTCCACAAACTGCCTGTGGCTGCCTCATAACAGAGATTATCAACCATGGGTACCATATTGTCGGGCTGCAAAACATGATCTGTACAGATTGCAGGAAAAATGAGTCTAACCCCACATATACTTATATTCACAGAATCACAGAATCACAGAATAGTCAGGGTTGGAAGGGACCTCTGGAGATCATCTAGTCCAACCCCCCTGCCAGAGCAGGGTCACCTACAACAGGTTGCACAGGACAGCGTCCAGGCGGGTTTTGAATGTCTCCAGAGTGGGAGACTCCACAACCTCTCTGGGCAGCCTGTTCCAGTGCTCCACCACCCTCAAAGTAAAGAAGTTCCTCCTCATGTTAAGATGGAACTTCCTATGTTCAAGTTTGTGCCCATTACCCCTCGTCCTATCAATGGGCACCACTGAAAAAAGACTGCTCCCATCCCCCTGGCATCCTCCCTTCAAGTATTTGAAAGCATTAACAAGATCCCCCCTCAATCTTCTTTTCTCCAGACTAAAGAGACCCAAATCCCTCAGCCTCTCCTCATATGAAAGATGCTCCAATCCCCTAATCATCTTTGTAGCCCTTTGCTGGACCCTCTCCAGCAGATCCCTGTCCTTCTTGAACTGGGGAGCCCAGAACTGGACGCAGTATTCCAGATGTGGCCTCACCAGGGCAGAGTAGAGGGGGAGGATGACCTCCCTCGACCTGCTGGCCACACTCCTTTTGATGCACAATTCCTATACAGCCAACTACATAAATGTGCAAAATGAGTACAATAAAAATAACAAATCAGCTGAAACTCACTTGTAGCTGTTTATAATTGTAAACTACTGTGGCAACACTGTGACACTGTGATGTACAGTCCAAGGACTTTTTTTTTTTTGCAGAAAGACCAAATGAAGGCATCCAGTCGAGGGTAACAAATACTGGGGGTCTGCCTGGAAATGCTGAAGGATGTATATGGCCTCTTCTAGTGGGTACTTAAGAAGGCACGAGTAGAGTTGTATTCTACTCTTAGCTCTGCTGTGTAACTTTATTAAATCACTTCACTGCTATGCTTCTCTTTCCATTGCCACTTCCTGTATGTCTTTTTTATTTTTATTGCTAGTCCTTTGCATGAGAGGCCGTCTCTTACCTTGAGTTTGTACAGTACCTAGGAGAACTGGGACATAACCCCCACTCGCAGCTTCCTGTGTTACTGGATGTAATAGCCATGCCTAGAAACTTTCATGTCAACAGATTCCTGAAAATTGGCGAAAATACAGATTTTCTGGCTCAGAGTGGAATTATCATTAAAACTCAGAAAGGCAAAAGAAGTTTTGGGTGCTTTTCTACCCATATTTTCAAATAAACTTAAAGTCAGAAAAACACAGGCTTCCTTTACTCCTGCTGATTTTCGTGAAGCTGGAACGCAGTGGGTCATGTTTCTGCCAGTTACACTGGTGCAATCCTCATTCATTTCACCTCCATTAATTTTACATTTTATGACTTTGTAGGTTGCAAGGCATTTATCCTTGAGCTTGGTACTTAGACATAGGCAAAGCTGCAATTCCCTCTCCTTGGGATTTACTTGCTAAGAAGTAGGTCTGAGTCCATCCACCATGAGACAGAGCCTGACCCAATGTGTTTAAAGCAAATAGATGAGGCAAGTACTTCTGGGCAACATCCTGGAAAGTACTTATTGCTTTCTGTGGACTAATGAATTGCCCTGCTGTCATGAGTTATGTTATTTTGAAGTAGCTGCTGAGTTTTGGTTTGCCCCAGGGAGAGAACCTGAAAAACAATGGCTCTTTAAGAAAAAAATGATCTTCTTAGGCTTCACATCCCGTATTAAGATGGGCTGCATGGTACCTACCTCAGAGCAGGGATATGGTAATTAGGAAACAGATTTCAGTCTGATGGCTGATGCAGGTGGAAGAAGAGAATAGCAGAGTGAAGGTGGGAACAGTGTTCCCTTTTACAGATTCCAGCACAGAGGAAAAAGATACCGATAGCTGTAGGGCAGGATACATTTCTAATCAGGATTTAAATCCTAAATGAATGAATGCTAATGAATTATTACTCCTTTCCTATTAATTAACAGAGTGTTTCACAGCACCCTCTAGAGAGCCTAGCCAGAACATTTTTGTGCTATACATGGTTTGTGTAGTTCTCTGCTATCTCGATTATCTCACCATTTTGTACGGACAAGAGCTTTTTGATATTTAGACATCAAAGTGGTCGGAAACAGCTGAAATTAGTTGTTACCTCACGAGACCAGCTGATTCTGAGGAGAGTGGTGCCCAGTCTTAACTTACAGTCATCTTGCTTTTTCTGGTTCATCTGAAAGTTACTTTAATGTTTAACTTACTTGATTTAATGCTCACAAGAAACAGAGACAGTTGGAAAAAATCTGGCAGAAGGAAGACTGAGGAACTGAGGAAAGGAATGATTCAAGAATGTTAGCAAGTAACAGGAGGCTGCCTCTCCTCTAAAAATGCCTCACTGCAGCAAGGAGAAATACTAAGAAAAGTATTTTAATTTCTACTTGGTTTTGCATGGCTGAGAGCCTGGATATTTAACTTCATGTAGGGAAAAAAGGCTGTGGCGTGTGTGCAAGTATCAGCCACGATGTAGCTGAGCAGCAGTAAAGCTAGTGCATGAATTAAAGTAAAGACCATATAAAAGGAAATAAAAGGATCTGCCTAGAGATCAAATGAGGCATTTGTACAGAACCTTATTCAAAATGGATACAAATGCATCAATTCCTCAGAATTATAGGTGAATCAAAGGAAAATTACATCCAGGAAGATAAAGCAATTGACCAGCAGCCTTACCATGTGAGAGGCAGAGATGCAACTTTAAAGCTTCCCGTATGGCTTGCCAAAGAGCCAGATGCTGCAGGTGGAACAATGTCCTTTCTGGGTTAGCATCTGGTTCCTGTCGTTCTGATCCATAGAAAAAGGAGATGCGGAAGGATGTGGTAAAAATCATTTTATAACTTCATTTAAGAAAAGAGTCTTTTCTGTTGCTTTTCTAATAAAATCATATTTGAAGTGAGCATTTTCCTTTAGAGGTGGAGGCTATCACAGGCAAATGAATGTGGGATCTCCCCTTTTCACTGCAATGTGCCATCCTGGAACCTGTTAATTCACTTGGAGCTTGAACAACTAATTTCTTGGCCAGTGAGAGGTTACGTAGCCCCAAAGGGTAACATAACCCAGAAAAATCATCCTTCTTCACATTTGAGGGGAAGTGTTAACTATTTGTCAGAGCAAGGATTTGGGATTTGTAGCTCCTTGGTTCCATCCTTGGCTCTGTCACCCTCACAGGCATTTTGCAGCCTGAATGTACTCTAGGTTATCCTCACCTGTTAAGGATATAACAGTGATTAACTTTCTTATAAATGTGGATAAAATAATACCTATCTGTAAAATGTATTAAGAATTTTTTTTGTTAGGTGTGAAAGCAGTTCAAACTCTGGTCTCCCACAATCTTGGTAATTCCTGTCTAGTCTTTACTGGTTTTTCAGTTTTCCTTGAACAAGATGTACCACCCAGATATATCAAAATAGAAAGCTAACAACATCAGTTCTTTCTTCCTTCCTTCCTCTCTCATGCTCTTTGTACATAGTCCATCTCCAACAGGAAGAAAGATGCAGTTGCTATTGTACTAGGGATTGTAAATCCTATTTTGAAGAATTGATTGCAATGATTCTCCTTTAATTTACTGCCTTTATGATGAAATCTTATTACTATTAATTAAATTACTTCAGTTGTGTGCTAATTGATATTGATTGGTTAATTTGTTTTTCTCTTACTTGAGTACTTTTCACCACCAATTCTGAGTTTGCAGCATGTGAGAGTGGTAATACTGCTGCAAAAACCAGAGACCTGTAGATTTAGGATGTAATGACAGGTTCACCAAGAGGACATTGCTAAGCAGATCACAAGGCAAATGACAGGAAAGATGAGTACAAATGAGTTGATCCTTCTGCCAGAATCCAGTTTTATGTGGCTGCTGGATCCTTGTGATAGTTTACTGTGAAGGACAGCCGGCAGATTTCTTGTGCTTTTCATGATATACCATGCATCAGGCCAACAGGAAAGTCTCTGTTTGAGGTCAGTTTTGTGGTTTTAAATCCCAAAATGTTTTGGATTACTCCGGAAGTTGTAAAAAATATTATTGCTCCAAACACCCTCCGTGACCACTGGAAAGGGGCTCATGAAACTCCACATATATGTTCCCTGTAGGCAGTGTCACGTAAAATGTGATATGACATGGTAACATAACAGACACTGACAGGTTATCCAAGTGCTTCCAGCAAGAAGGCGAGTATCTTAGTACCACTGGCACATCATTATAGAAATTACCAGTGAGCTATTGTCTACTGTAGGTTTCAGAAGGTGCCTCTGGGGAGAGGACTGGGGTTTCTGAGAGGAATCAGTTTGTGGGAGAGTATCCCACTGCAACTGGACCACCAAACGGAGATTAGCAATCAATTAATGCAAACAGTGGGAAGGCTGGTGGCTGGGAGAATCCACAGCAATGCTGGCACAAAACTTTGAAAGGCTACCCTCTTATTATTTCCACATTATGATCACCAGAATCAGACCCATGTTCTATCAGAAGTGCTGCTGAATGCTTGTTATAATTTCTGAAAGCAATTATTGCAGTTTATATCTGACCTTCTGGCCTGCACAGTTAAAAACAGGTGATGTCCAAGGCTTCTGGCAGAGTCTGGGTGCTTTGATTTTGTTAGCTCAATCAACTTCCTTGCTTTCTTCTGCATCTCAAAGGCCAGAACTTTCTGCTTTACTTTTTACACTAAATAAAAAGGTTTGTGACTGGATCCCTCTGTGTTTGTGCCCTATGGCTATAAAAAAAAAATCCTGGACTTGGCCTCATGACATGAGCCTGCTCAAAAATTTCACATCCAAATTTTACTCCACTATGAAGTAAGTGTCTCTAATGTGTAATCTTTTTCTCAGGGAGTGAAAATCTAACCTAGAGGCAATGGAGATAAAGTCAAGCCCTATATTTGGACATGTTCCTCCATTTTAATATCATGTAGAACTGTATTTGACATCAATGAATGAATGATTTGACACTCATGATTTTTAGCAGTCTGAGAAATTATATACACATGCCTTTTATAACAGCATTTGCTCCAATTAAGCCTAAATCAACAATCTCATTATAGATGAGTTTTTGTGTGTTTGTGGTTGTTTTTTTTTCCCCTGAAAGCAGTTGGTTGGTGTCATCTTGCTTGGTTTTTGAATGTGACTTAAAGATTAAATTAAAACTTGATATGGAATTCTTTCAGGGTAATATGCCAGTCTGGCTTAGTAAGGCTTATATTTATCAGGAACCTTCTACAAGTGCTAAGATAGCGAGGTGGTGGGAAACTGAAGCTATGTAGTAATGTTTTGTGACAAAAAGAAAAGGGCAGCAATGCTTTTCTGTTCAGGAAGTGATTCTAGCTTAGTGTTAAGAGATGTGCACATTTTGCTGCCTTCTGGCTCCTCATGCTTTCCTTTTCCCACTTGCCAGACACTCACTTTGTGCTTCTCTTACCTCTTTCCATTGTCCTGCAGCCCCTTCATGCCTGCGACTGGGTCAGAGCTTCTGCATGTACCCCATTCCCCAGCTACCTGAGTCTGCAGCTCTGCAACTGTACCTTCTTATTATACCACGACCTTATAGTAGTAAATAAAATGGGTCTGGGCACAGGCTTGAGCACTCACATGCAACTATCTATATTGTTCAACTGTCAACAGGCTTCTTGGCATGGTTTTAGCTGACAGCCACTAGCGCTCTCCCGGACAGTGCCATAGTTCCCTGGCATTACACAGGGACTAGTCCCAGTAGGCAATTTGAATGCAGCCACCCTGTTTTGGAGGAACGCAAATTGATGTATATGGGCACCAGCCATTTCGTTCCGCTTGGCCTCTGAACAGAGACACATCTAGGGCCTGTTTTATTTAGTCACACTGATACAGCGTGTGTGTCCATTCCCCCTCCCTCCCTTCCCAGTCCTGCTATGCTATCTTGAAGGCCTCATGTGCCTCCTCCCCATGCTATTCAGTGCTGTCTTTTCACAAATATGTGGTTTAGGCTGCATTATTAATACTTCTGGGTGCTCAAAAATCATAAGATGCTGCAGCACAGAGAATTATGTCATTGGCTTAAATATTAGAAGATTAAAAATAATACCTTTTAGGCTCCGTTTATTACCTCTGAGGCATTTTTTGGCAGGAAAGAAGAGGTTTTAGGACATATTCTGGTCATGCTTCCAAGCTTTCTTCTGCATCATTGATGGAAATTACCTTTTTATTATTAAATGAGAGTAGAGATTCTCAGCAAATCATATGATCCCAAGAGTAGGGGCTTTAAAACTGATACAGTTGGCAACAATAATTCAGAATAGAGGGATATCATTAGCGTTATCGCCGATCTTCCAGTTGTCAGAGCTAGATGGAGGGAGTCTTGGCCCTAAAGCTAACTTTACCCTGAACTCCCAGGAACAGAAACCAATGTAAACATGGGCTTAGGCTATGTTTACATGGCACAGTGCAATGCCACGTAGAGAAACCACATTTTGTCAATTAGAGCTAGTTTGAGTATCTTTGTATGGCACTATATTTGTTCACTGTAGATATACTCATTACCTTTTTTCAGCCTCTGCCAGAGTTTTCCTTGTGTGTGATAATGAAGGGGTCCCTTTGTTCCATGTTTGCTGCTGCTGCAGAGGGTAATGGACCGTGTTCAGGCAAGCCTGCTGCACTGACCTCCAGTGCAACTCCCAACATACTTGAAAAATAAATCGCCAGATCCATTTAAACATCAAAGCACTGATTTGGGAGCCTAAACTTTATGCTCCTGTTTTGAAAATTTAAAACTTTTATACAGCAGTTAGGAAAAAATATGGTTGCATTTGTGCTCTTATTAGTGGACACTGAAATATTTTTCCCATTTGGTTATCGTCAGAGTGAATCCACATAACTGATTTTGAAGCTTAGAGGCACAGTTTCTCACCCACATGAATGGTCGAGCTTGATATTGAAAACAAGAGAATTACTGGATGTTGATCTTCTCAAATGTACTCTAGAAAACAAAGAAAACTGTTCAGATAGACCCATGAAGCTTAATATCTGATACCTGGAAAACACTACACATGAACACATATATAGACACAAATAAAAGGAAATCAGCAGTAAGCAAGGAATAACACCTTTCTCTTTTCAGATAAATGGTTCCATCTGAGCTATAGCAGCTTACTGAACCATGAAGGTAGTGAAGCAGGGCACATAATTCATGTTTCAGGCCATTAGAATGAATTGAGTCTCCACAACTTTATAGAAACATCATCTCTTTAGCTCCATTTAAGTTATGTGCTCAGCCTGAGTGAATGCAAACAAGATCTTCAGCAAACAGCATTTTCTTAAAAGCAATAAATACTCTCACGGTCTTAATTTTAGTGATGGTTTCTTAAATGATGTTTTCAGGTTTCAGGAGAATGTAAATGGCATGAAATGCAGTAAGGAGAACTGCAAAAACTCCATGCAGCAAGTAATGAAAAACAGTGGCTCTTCCTCCCAGGGAGTGGACTAAATCATCAGACCTGCAAAAAAAGTGGACCTTGCATTCCCATCAGTAATTTCCACCTCTCTTTCTTCTTCAGAAAAAGAAGCATAGATCTATCACAAGTACTTTAACACAATGCTCGTTGCTCAGGCTCTGATCTAGCTACCTACATAAATGCGTAAGCATCTCCTTGCTCTCCCTCATTTTGGTGGACAAGGTCACCCCCGTGGGTGAGCTTGTTTAGGTGTTGTGCTTCTTTTCTTCATCCTGACACCAATATTATTTCTTACTTAGACTACAGTGTTGGTCACTTTTGTATATTTACAGACCATAGCCACAGTCCTTCCTGATGCACTATAAACAATAATTAGGCTTTCATTTTGCCACATTTTTCACAATGGCTGCTGATTCTTGTGACAAGATTTTCCTTAAGGCTATCCTTGCTGAGGCGTTTGGTGAGGATCAGTAATATTGATATCTTTTTCCTTGTTAAAAATATTCCCATGGCTGAGGAGTATCCAGGTGACTCTTGTGAGTGTGCAGAGCCCTCCTGGTGTTTGTGGGGTCACGTTAGAGAGGGCGACCAACACTGGCATAGTGCAGGCTAGAGGCAAGAGCAGCAGCGTAAGACTTCTTAAGGGTCTAATTCTGTTTTCTCCAGGATTTGCTGGTGTAGGCAAAAACACTTATCCCCCAAGTGTGTTGCCTGTGTGCAAAAGGCTTGTCTTGTGGGTGTTCTGAAAATTAAGCCTATTTACACACGTTGTGGGATCCTGGAAGGAAGATGCTGGAGAAGTGGAAGGTACTAATTACACCATGCTAGTTGTCTGTGCTCTATAGAAGTGGCATCACTCCCTAAGAGCAGATCATTCAAAGTTACCATGGAATTACCAAACAGCAGGAGGTATTTGCCACACAATTTCATTAAGAACTGTGGGTGTGACTCTGGCATGTGGGATGATGTAGTGAAAGCTAGCATGGTCCCCCATGGCATGAGAAATAAATGCCTTAGCCTAAAATTGTGACTTCAGATTAAAGTGCCACATGCAGTTATTTGGTTTCAGAAGTTACTCAGAATGAAAACACATTTATTAGAGTAAGTGCAATCTATATCTGATAAATGGGAACACATCTGGTCCATATCCCTGATACAAACCCCTCAGTATTAATTATATTGATGGTTAAAGCTGAGGAGTGAGTTGAACATTATTTATAGTGATCTTTGCTAAGTAAATCATTTTAAAAATGGCTTTCTAAATGTAACGTTTCCCTTTTAAGAAGCCCTACAGAATTAAAGAGGCTTTACAATGGAACATGAAACATATTGCAGAGGGAGAGACAGAAGCTTGCTTGATTAATGCGCACGATTATCAGCGATGCAAATCACTTTCACTTATTAAGTCTTGTTTAATATCCTAATGAAGGCTTCCTGAGCAGATTTGATAATTCCAGAGAAAGTGACTGTGAACTAATGCCCTTTCAACATGTTGAGAATGAGCAGTGCTATAAAGAAAACCTCATTTACTATAATTCCCACCAAATGTGGTATCCTTTTCTAGACTCCTACCTCACAGCAGGAGACAATTAACCTTTTCGGTGCCAGAAGTGATTCCCAACATGTTCCAGCTGTGAAGGCCAGCAGGTCAGGCATGAATGAAGTTTACCTTCCGCTTTTGGTCTGAAAAACCACAATTATGCAAACATGTCAAGAAAGCCCTGAGCAACTTTGGGCTTTCACGTGGGTTCTGTCTGCATGTGCAAATGTGCTTCTTAGAGAGAAGAGGTCTGCATCATTTCAACAAAGTGGTGTGCTTCTCACAGGGAATGCTGCATATAGCTCAAATTAATTTAAAGCAGGTCTTTCTGAATGCACCTCAGCAGCCCAGAAGATTCCCTTGCTGAATATCTAGGTAATTAAACTCTTGTTGCTTCTAAGCCTGTAACAGTCATATTACTGTAGCTGTGAAGGTCTAATGATAGAAGAGAGTCAAGGTGTGTTCTGGGAGGTAATGCCTTTTTTCCATAGATCTTGTCTCACTTCTAAATTTGGAAGCGGTGGGAAGCGATGGAAAATGGCACATTTTCCCTTTTCCTCCCTTGACCCTGTCCATGCAATGTATGACTTAACATTACCAGACTGTTCCAGAGTTGGGGTGGCCACACCTATGCACAGAGAAACAAGTAATTAATGCAGTGGGTTGGAAAGCCTTTACATGTGGTGTGAGCTGTGAGCCCCCGTGTTCAACTCCAGAGCTATAAGCTTTGCCTTAAACCATGGCCTTTCCCAGACAGAGCTGCAGTTCGGTCCTTAGCAGTTACAGGGATTTACAGATTCCCCCTTTAATTTAAAAGAACAAAAGCTATGTCAAAGATATAAAGAAATAGCTTTGATCAAAAACAAAACAAAACAAAACTATTTCACCTTGTGCTTATCGGGAGATTTCCTAGGAAAAACAAGACTCATAGTTAGATTTGTTTTTAAAATGACCAGTCCCCTGGGAAGGAAGCACCTGAGGGGGACAAACTGAAAGGCAGCAAACCCTTAAGAATTTTGTGAACATTTTTATTAGATTTCTGTTAGGGCAAGGAATATGGATTGGACTGTACATTTGTAGACGTCTTCAAGAAACACATTTTCTAATCCATGTACTCATATAGGACAGGCTTTTAATATAGATTTGTAATAAATACAGTTTGGTGGTACACATCTCCCACATGACTGAGAGCTGTCATCTAAAATGAGAGCAAGACTGGATTTGCATTTTCATTTCTGTGTACAATGAATCGAGAACAGCATTTCAGATAACTATAGGTGACATGATGGATCTCAAAGGGGTAATCACATTTCAGCTGATAGTATAGCAACAGCAGTAAAAATAAGGGTACTTTAAGAGCTTTCTTTGTTAAAAATAGAAAACACCCAAGCTGTATCAGTGTCAAATTGAGAGGGGCTTTTACACACCTCCTGAAACTATGTAAAAGCAAATAATTATTGCAGTCCATCAAGGAACCTTTCACAAGGAATGCGTTTCAGTATATAGTGTTATTGTATGTTTAATTTAAACATAGAAAGTAGTTGTGGCTGAAAAGCCCATGTGTGCTACAAGAGTGAAGAAAATGTAGGTATGTTGTTGACTTTGGGATATCAGCTGAGGTAGACTGAACCACTGTTGTCAAAATCTGTTTTACATATGTTTGTTGCTGTGCGTGCTGGTGACATTGAAGTCCTGCTTTCACATGAGAGAACTTTGTGATTTGGAATTCCTCAAGACTTCAGCCAGGACAGATGTCACTTAAAAAATATCTAATGTCAGGTCAAAGGAGAGGGGTTGCTCCGAGTCCTCTTGTCATATAAATGAAAATAGAACATTTAAGTAGAACAAAAAATATGAGATATTTTAGTCAGTTTTGCTTCAAAGAGTCTGAAACAGCTGCCTTTTCTTTTTTCTTTGATACGACAGTGTTTCAAAATAAGAGTTGTCAACATTTCTTCCTGAGAAATAAAAAAAGATTATATCCAAGACAGTTCTTAGCCCTTGAAAAATGTTACTGTAGGAAAAAAATGTTATTTTCACAGCCTACCTCTTGAAAACTTTCCAACAGAGCCGTCGCACATGCACTGGCAAAAAGAGAATGAGAACAGCCATAGGTACGTATGACATAGAGACTAAAAAGGTGTAACCGGAATAACAGAGGGAAAATGAAGCTGAGGATTGAAAGACTAAATACATTTGGGGTCATATCATACATACTAGTGTTATTCAGTTCCTAGATGATAGGCATAGGGACATGCATTGCTAATTCTCATTAGCAGTTGGCCCCAAGGCTGTGACTGTCCCTCTCTGTTATCGACATTTTTTGTCTTTGTAACCTCTGTGTTACTGTAGTATAACTGGCTTGAGTAAACCCTTAAAGATCCCTGAAGTAAGTAGTAACACTCCATACTTGTGTGCCCCTGGATGGGGTGTCCAAGGTGGGGTGCGGGCTTTATGATAGATACAGGTGTATCCAAAAATATCTTTCCCCCTGCCTTGGGACAGCCTGTCTGCTGGATCCAGCCTCCTTGGAGCTCCCGGGAGCTGAACTCCCTAAAGCTAGTAGTATGTTATTTTATTTGTTGTCCTCCGTCATGCCTGCTCTCACAACTGGTGTAGCTACATCTGAGTGTGTTGTAGTGTGCGCTGACAACTCTGCCATTTTGGTTAAGCTGTTGATTGACTGTGCAGCAATGTCTGGAGGATATGATCAGGTCTGCATTGGGCAGATGCAGTATAGCTGGCGTGCTTCAGCTAACTCAGTGTTCACCGCAGTTGTGTTCTAGGTATGGACAGTCACATATGAAATGTGGTAACTTTTAGTGGTTGTTTTATAAATTAAGCATACATCTTGAAAGAAATAGAGGCATGAGGCTTTCTACCTGCTGAATTGTTTCTCCAATATAAAAATTTATTAACATTCATATGCCAACACCTCATTTTTTGGAGGCAGTCCTATCTAGATAGGCTTTCTCCCTGTTTTCCTTGTTATTTATCTTCTTACTAGAGGCAGAAAAGGGCATTTTCCTCTAAGCTGATCTCATTCATGTGGCCTGTATAATAGAAAGGGCTGTCTGGAAGAGTGCTCCTAAAAGACAGCTATCTGTTTCCTAGCCCCAGGCATTTAGCATGTGTAAGCATCACAGAAAACTACACCTTTAGCATGTGAAAGCATTTTTAGTACCCACTGCCAGCAGTCATAAGCAAGCAAGTGAAACACAATGCTGAAAAATATCCTAATTTTATGTTCCACAAAGCTATGAAATAATAAACTCCCCTGCCCCTGATTCCAATGAAGCACTTAATCATTAAAGAATAATTTCCTTTGGAGATAGTAAATTGTTTGCAAGAGGTAGCAATAAATATGAACCTTCTGTAGATCACTGTTTCTAGGTTGCTGTGTGACTTGAAAGTATTGATGGCCACCAGTCTACTTTCGAAGTAGGCAAGTGGCTCTGCTGCAGAAATTACTGTCATAACTGACATGCATCCCAATTACACAAGAAAAGAGGCCTTGAGCTAAGGGACATGGAGTCCAAATTACCTTTTTAGCTACAGAGGTGTTTGCTGTCTGTCCAGATTAAGACAGTGTTGGGATGTTGTAGAGAAATCACCCATCGTCCTGTATGTATTGGGTGAATAAAGAAAAGGAGTCTCCATGGATACTAATCCAGCATCTTTTATAACCCTAACCACACTGTTCCTTTCTTTCTTTTTTTACCTTTATGAATATACTGTATTTCTGTGTATTTTCAGTTCAGCAACACGTTGTGTTTTAAAGCTCTTTATGCCCAAACAGATGAACACGCTATGTCGTCCAGCACAGATTGGCTCTTCTTGTTGATCTTGTCCTCTTTTAGTATGAAATCATATAAGCATCTCCCTCCTGGACAGCACCAGCTTTTGGTAACTGAGTATTTAGGAAGACTTTGCACCAGTCATTACTATTTGCAAATTAAAATCTCATCTAATTCACGGAAAAACAGAGTGAAATGTTGGTTGCTTCAAAGTAAATGTATCCTTGACCTCAGCGTGCCCAAGATTGTGTATAGGCTGTTTATAAATACGTGTGTTTGTTATTAATAATCCCAGCCTGTTTGCTACTGAGGCTGAAATAAATCAGTGGTGAGGCACTAAATGATAATGATACGTATACACACAGATAAACTAATTTCCAGAGATTAAAGGAGAGTAAATTTCCTAGATGAACTGTAAATTTCACCACCCACCTGTAGGGTGTGTAAATATAGATATTGGGTGGGAAGTGGGTTTTATTTTACCACTGACGTGATACAGTGATGAACTCTGACATGTTGCTGACTGTGGTTACTTGATAAGTGTAAGATGTGAAAAGCCAACAATAACACTAGATGGTATCAGATCTCTAAAATAATATGTGTTTGAAGGTGTTAGGTATAAATATGGCTCTACAAAAATAAAAACAGGCAAAATTATAGTTCATTCATGGAGGAAAAGAAACATCAGAGGGAACAGATCTTTCTTTTTCTGTAGACTTTTAACAAGGAAATTGAGCACTAAAACCCAACAACTTTCAAATTATGTTTAATATTCTGGTAAATCCAAGTGATGTGCTGCCAGAATTCTAACAGGAAAAGCTTCTGAGAAGTGCTCGTCCTTATCTGCTGACCCTTGTGATGTCACGTGAGTAAGACCATTCTCTCCCCATCTCTGCCTCACAATCCAGCAATTACTTGTCCTCCTTCCTTACCTCCCACTGCTTTCACTGCTACTGCCTGTGCTAAAGCTGCCCTCTGCAACCAGGCTAGGGCTAAACAGAGTGGTGTTGGCCAGGGCTCACTCACATCTCTTGGTTCTGAAAGCATGTGAAAAAAATGTAAAAAATACTTTTAAAAAATTAAAATAACATCCTTATGTTTTACCTTGAATCATCAGACTACATGCAACCATCTTTTACTGGTCCAAATCAGTAACGCTTTATTTAGGCCAAATCACTCTTGATTACTAGTTTAACCAGTTGTCCAGAGAGCGTATTTGATGGCCTCATGCCATTGACGCCAAGATTCTTCCAGGTGCTTATGTGTTCACCTGCCTTCCCCTGTCATTTAGATGTCTCGTGAGAGGATTTTCTAGTTCTTTCTGTCTTTGCGTGGACCAGCATGGTATACTGTTACTTTTCTGCTTAGGTTTTGGAGCTTCCAACTTCTTTCAGTGGAGTAAGTCATTATGTTCAGGATTTATTTGCTCCAAAACATCCAGATTTCTTGGAATCTTAAAAATGTGTGCAATAATTCAAAGCTTCAGCCCCAGAGCAGGAGGAATACATCTGTTCCTCCATCAAGAGACCACATTATGCAGAGAAGTGAAACTGGGTCAAATTTCCGGGCACTGTAAGTTAGAGCAGCTTCTTTGAAGTAAATGGACTTACACCAGTTAACACCAGTTAAGGATCTGCTTTGCTGGGTTCCTAGTGAGCGAGAGAGAGCTGCCTAATGAGACTTCAGGACTGTAAAGGAAGGGATCTAAATGTTGGTCGACCCATCTCCACTGCTTAGAATTGTTCTAGGTGATAATACAGTTGTTAAGATCAAAGACAGAACAAGCATGATGTATCACAAATGCTTCTGGCTTGGGGAATCCTGGAGAAGAACTGTAGGCTTCCCATCTCCACTGTCCCCTGCAGCTGCCTTTGCCTCCGTTATAGTGCTGAAGTCCCTCTTACTTCCTACAAGCAATGCCTGTGATTTCTCCTGCCCTCTCTTGCATTGCTTCAGGTAGAAAGGGGCATGCGCATTTTCATCTCTCCTCATCTCCGCTGATTTTGCTCTCCCTAATGGCAAAGCCACAGGGGTACATGGGAGCATGGATGCTGGGTGGACTCAGGCTGGGGTCAGGCCAAGATGTTTGGTAGTAAACATGGATTACAGAGATCTCAGATTACTATGTCAGACATCTTAAAAATATCCTGATTATCAGAAAGTGCTTAGTATTTTCTGGAAAAAGAGCTCATTTAAAATGCTTCTGGTTGAACGCCCAAGAGCAGAAGGAATTTTATACAGGGCTGGCCTCCTTGTCTTGCACTGGTGTGAACAACTGCTCCTGGAGCTCAGCTGGGGCAGGTGGTGCCGGGAGGCAGCGTTGGGAAGCCCTCCACACAGGAAGCTCAACATAAAAGCAGAGGCTGAACAGGTGATTAATAAAAAACAAGGCAAGCCCATGTGCCTTGCACATAGAAGTACCCAAAGGTTATGGCCATTACCAGAGCTTTCATATTCAAGTTACATTCCCTGAATCAGAGACCTGGTTCAGGATGTCCCTGAACCACGACCTGGAGTATGGACACAGAAGGGAACAGAAAAGGGAAAGTTCCCATATCGAATGCCATCTTGTTGCTTTGACCAGTCACCTTTTAAATATTTATGTTTTATTTTTATCTGCGTATTAGTGAGACATTATTTGTGCACAGGCTGTTAAAAACAGTTCTAAGGGAAACACACTTCCAGCTGGTTTCCTCCTGTTTTCCATCTGCTGTGTGTATGTGTCTTTGGAGGCATTTAACTGTTTCTTGTCATGGTAATTGGTATTTTTTCAGTAGTGAAGGTGGGAGGGGTGGAGGAGAGAAACCCTAAGGCATCTGTGTTTGTGCTCAGTTGATCTAAAAGAGATTATTCTGGTTATTTCCTAATAAACATTATGTGCTTTAAAAAAGATGGGGTGGGACAGGAGAAGGCTATCAAACATGAAGTAACATTAAGTTTTTAAGAGTTAACTTCCCTAAATTGTATCTTTGTATTCTTCTATTTATGCATCGCTACTCTTTCCCCATTTAATCTTAAATATGTAAATCCTCAATTTATCTGGAATTACTTAGTGAAAGGCTGATGTGTGAGTGTGGCAGATTATAATATTCCATCGCCACCCCTGATCCTCTTTACCTCTTATTCTTTTCATAGCAGATCAAAAAAAGCTGTATGCGTGCCACAAGAATATATTATTTTAAGAGACTTGGACTTAGAAATTGATTTCCTTGATGAGAAAAGGAAAAGTCTCCTTCTGACCTGAAGGGTCACTTCATAATCCTGTCACTCCACATCAAAAAAGCTTTTTTTTTTTCTTTTAGTAGAAGATGAGAATATTTCTGAAAAGGAATTAATTTTTCAGATACAGTGAAAACGATGACTTAGAGAGACTTAGCAGATGATAGAGGGCTGTCCTATTCAGAATACATCTCCTGTGATTAGAACAAGCTCTGAATATATTTTAGGGTCAGGCAGTTTTAGATGGAGATTGGGATTTGTACTTTGGGATGAAACTGATCTTATATTTTTATCAAAGTACTTAAGGTTTAAGCTGTAGTCTTCCCTTTTTTTGCAAAGGGATTTCACCGGTTTTTATAATGGGGATTGGTGCAAGCAGCCAATAATTTCTATGTATGGATTTTAGTTAATAGGATGTTTGAAATGAAATGACTTTCATCACCAATAATTAGGTTCAGCTACTAATACTTTTTTCATAGTACTTTCCTTTACAGAAGGCACCTGATACCAATGTAGACTTTTCATAATCTATTTTATTTATGTAATTACCTCATGTCTTAAGGAAATTCCTTTAAACCATATGCTTAAAAAACAGCAGTCCCAAATATTTTTATGCATTAATAGCATGGTGCTGACGTATGTATGCGCAATACACACAGGTGCATGTATGTACATGTCTGATCATGTGTGGAGACATGGGAAATGCTGACTTTATATATAGATATTTTTTAAAAACATTAACAGATATACAATATATGACAATTTAATATATATAATATAATGTACAAAGCATAATATACAATAATATATAATGTGATATTTATTAAATATATTTTAGTGCACAGATATAATAGTATATATTAATTATACATTGTATATTACATATATGTATATTATGTAACCATTTGATAATGATATCATAGTATTAGTCAAAAGCTATGAACGAGAGGCTCAAAACATTTTAAACAGCTTGAAAGCTTTTGTGCAGGTGCACTATAAAAATGGAAATTCACTGCTCTGAAGACCTTAGAATTATAATTTGTTTATATAGTGATAATGATTGTATGATACTGTATATCTTAACATAAAGGGATATAAAAAGAAATGCAAAACCCCTTTCTGCAGGTAAATTGGCTATTGTCTGGACTATCTGTTAGTTGTTTTAACTGCTGGTCTGAAGGCAGCAGCAAAATATTGCCCACTGGTAAAACTGTTCTTGTGATGACAGCATAAGGTTCTAAAGAAAAAGCCATTATTGAATAAGTAAAAAGATTTTTTAATTTGAGAACTATTCTACCAGGAGAATTTTTCTTGCTTTGCTAGGCTTTTAAAAGCTAATAATTTATGAATATTTAGTGAAGGTTGCTGGCTTATGTTACTGGCTGCATTTGGAGATCGGCAGAGAGCTGTATCGCGTTTAGAAACTGCAAAGCCAAAGTAAATCTGTGGCATGAGCTCTCGCTGGTGATTCCTGTACGAGTCTGGCCCCTAAATGCTAGTGATAGCTTCAAATTGTAATCAGAGGATCCCAATTGCTAACTTAGGTTGAATTAAAAAGCAGGGTTTTAGTCTAATAATCTAGTTTAGATCTGATACTCCCACAGGAATCTGGTGAGAGGAGCCGATACTTTTAATCATGTTCACTGTATTCAAGGTAGCAGAGGTCTGTGAGGATTTTGAAAGTGTGGTAAAAGCCATAATTTGAATCTAAGGATTGCATCTCTATCTAAAACAAATAATACAGCATTTACTAACAGAGAGTATTAGCGTGAGTTGAATTTTCTGAACCTTAAAAATATGACTGTAAATCTTCAAGTAGTAAGTAGAACTAAAATGCAAGGGAAGTTGTGAGCTCCTTCAGGGCAAAACAGGAAACAGGAAAAATGATACTTTCACCCAGGGAAACACAAAAGTTGGACGTGCCCCGGTACCTGCTTGGGGAAAGAAGCATTCAAAACGGGGAGTCCGGGGGCAGTTTCCCACTCTCAGCCATGTCCTACGGAGCCATTCAAAAGGCAGAGCTGTAACTGCTTAATGGATGAGAGAAAAGAAAAATCCCAGGGTGAGAACTGTTTGCTCTTCTACCCAGGGATAAATTCAGGGAGTTCCAGGTTGCTTGCTTCTGTGCAATTGTTTGCAGTTATTTTTAATTTCACGAGTGCTAGGTGCAGTCTGATTTGAAGTACTCACATAGGCTGGGATACGGCCCCTTTCCCCCTTGCCGGAGCCCCCCCATCTCAGGGCTCCTTTATTTGGGATGTCAGAGCGCACCCATCACCATGGCACTCACGTGCCCTCCGACAGCGCGCCGAACAACGCGACTAGCATCTGTCGGGGCCGGGCGTCCTTTCTTCCACAGCCGCCCCTGAACTCGATCCACCCTGCCCTCTGCCTGACCTCTTCCCAAAGCTTCTCGCTCCCTGCCGCCTGGGTGCCCTGGCTCAGCTCTGCTTTTCAAACTATCGCCCCTGGAAGTGCCTCCCCACCCTCCGCATCGGCTGCGAGACGGAGCCAGCAAGAACCAATCTTGCCACGTGAACTTCCCTTTGTTTTTCTTTGCGCTTAAGACAGACCGTCTCCCTAGTAACTTTTGTGGCACTATAAGTGAAGGAGCTCATTACGTAAAACATACATTTTCCTCCCTACTAAAACTCCTCCGAGTGTTGCTGAGAGCATTTCAGCGGCTGCACTTAATACTGGGATATTAACTCCGCCACAACCCTCTATCTGTCAACTCGTACATCACTCCACCGTAGAGCGGCTGTAAAGATTGCTGAAATACAAACTTAGTGCATTTGATCCCAGCGGAAGCTGGATGCGGCTGCTCTCTGAGCCAGCTCTCAGAGCTGAGCCTTCGGAGCTCTTGTACATATATTTGATCAAAGATGCTAAACCCCTAAGTACAATGTATAAATACTGAAATGTATGTTAAAATAAAACCACCCCACCTCTCAGGACTGAGAAGCCTAATGGCTGGAAGCGGTACGGTGATGCAGGATTTTCCTATTGTCTCAGCAGAGGGGAAAAAGTTGACTTCAAGAATGATTTGCACATACCAGTTCCCTGAAAAGAAGTATGTGGGGCCAGTTCCATAGTTTCCGAATGAAATCTAACCTTCAGCCAAAAACTGAGCTGTCCAGGTTGACAACATTCAGGAAACTGCTTTTCTGGAGAGATGACTGCAGTGGCAAAGATAAACCGGCAGGAAGGTTTCTTTGGAATGATATGAATTTAATGAATCATATCCACATTAAAAAATTCCCAGCTGGTCTTAAATTTCAGGGAGATTTAAGTGATAAAAGATATTTTCCCTGTCCCTTTAGATGTGTATTAGAGATGAGAGGCCTTAGATAAGCCCTCCTGGGAATCAAGCTTTCCTTTTTCTTTAATTTGTTTTAAAGAAAGAAAAGAGCCAGGCATGCTTCTGAGCCTCAGACAGGTGTAATTAGTTATTTGCTATTAATGGACTTTTAAAGTTGTCTACGCCCACTCTTTTTGTATTAAATAATTTTCTATTTTTAAACCCAGGCTAATGAAAAACTACATGGCGCTTCGCCCCCCCCC
>VZSZ01010037.1:1386955-1414549 GCA_013398815.1 Ibidorhyncha struthersii
AAAAAAAAAAAGGAGCTGTACTTATTTGCCTTCCCCCTTCCACTATCCTTGTGCGGGGTGCAGCCTTTCCCCTATTAACATATTGATTTATTTAAATTAAAAATAATGATCCCCTTTCCCCTCTCCTCCTCCTCCCAGCAGCAGAGTCTGTCTCTGATCCTTATTAACAAATTGATTGCAGTATTGGTGTCAGTATGGCTCATTTAGTAGCTCTTTTGCCTAAGGTCCAGAAGGTTGGAGGAGGGAACAGCTTCCACACGTGGATGCTGGCCTGCCTCCAAGGCTAACACTGCTCTGGTGGAAGGGACAGCTGCTAGAGATGGCAAGGAGAAACTTAGCGGGGCCCCCTTTTGGGTGATAAGGATCTAGCTGGAAGTTGGAAACCCCACAGTAACTCCATAAAGTGGGTGTCTCCGAACTTCCTGCGCCGGTGAGGAGCCTGGCTGGTCCCAGCCCCTCCACTCCCCTGGCCCTTGCTGAATACAAGATGGCAGCTGTGTGATGCTTTCCTTGACAGCATCAAGCACGAAGAGCTTGAGGATGTTGCAAGCCCTAAAAATACCGCGTAAAACTCAGCTGTCTTATGTCTGTTGAAAAAGCATCGAAATGTGTTTGGGTCTTCTTTGGCCCTGTCTTCATTCCCTGGTTTTAGGGACTGCTCTGTTACAAGTTCAGGGAAATGCATGAAGGGCTCCTGATCAGTTCCTCCTCATCAACACAGTGTGGGCATTCTCATTAACAAACAGAAGCTGTGGGGCTGGAAAGGTCAGCAGCTGTGGATGAAAAGCTACAGCAGGATCTGCTTGACTACCAGCCTTTTTGTCTCTGGCGTTTAGCTGCTCACACCATGCTTGCAGCTGAAGGTGGGATGTGCCTGCTCTGTAGCCCCACAGCCTTGCCAGGTAGTGTCCAGGAACGCGCTCGCTAATGTGAATTCTGTCTTAATGACTTTGGGGTAATTTTGTTTGTCTCCTGTGACCTCTGTCAACTGCTGTTCTGGTGACCGGCTTTGCTAATTCTACTTAATGCTTGCAGGCTCGTAACAATGCACCTTCCCACATGTTGCAGGGTCATAGACCCTGTGCCTGCCCTGCGAGCCTTGCTGTTTGTAAGGGAAAGGAGGTACAAAAATGAGGTTGTGCTGCCCCATTCTGCAGCTGAGAAGTGAAGGCACAGAAGGGTGGAGGGGCTTACTCAAGGTCACAAAACAAGGCACTGGTTTCTCCCTGTTAAGGGCCCCTACTTAGTGGGCCAGGAGATCCCATTTCCAGCACCAGCTTTTGAGCAACTGCCTGATTCCACCCTGTTTTCAGTTAAGCCCTCAGGCTCCTGAAGTGGTAGTGAAAACTGTATTGTGACCAGAACAATTTTATGGTTTCCCCTTCCTGTGCACCTCTGAAGGGCAGCTGCTCCACAGGAAAAGCCCAAGGGAGCATGGAGGCTTGAGCCCACAAGGATAGAGAGATGGCTATTCTTGAAGTGCGCTTAGTCACCTAAAGCAGATGGTGTTGTTTCTGGTTCCTGATGGGATGACTTTCAGCTCCCAAAAACCTTTCAAGTTTGACCGCGCAGACATGCTTGGAAGAATGTCAGATGAACACACATCTGTCCAAGACCTTTTACCAAACAGCAACATGAGTACAATTAAATTAACAAAGGGAAGGTTTACAATTAAAGCTGGAGCAAGTGCATGGCTTGCTTTCAAAGAATGGCTTGAAAAATATTCTTGTACAAGGCACCCAGGCCAGAGCAGTTATCCCTATTTCATTCTATGGAAGTTTTATAGTCATCTTGTTGCATTTTGAAATACACTGAAATAATCAGAGCTGTAAACTTTGCAAAAGCTAGAGTTATTGATCTTCTACATCCTTCACCATCTGCTTAGTTCTAGTGTCTAAAAATATTCAGTCCTTGCTCTTGCTCACATGATTGTTGAGAAAATGCTAGAGCTGGTAAATCAGAAAAGCACATTGTGTATTGGGGGGAGGGGAGTTCCATCAGGAAAATATGCTGTCTGAAGGGAAAATACAGAAGAAAAACAACTCCAGTCCTGTACTTAAACAGGCAAAAATGAAAGAATAAAATCAATCAATTTTTCAAACTGTACAGAGAAAAAATAGAATATATCTGGAGTATTATTTTCTTGTGAAGACAAGCCACACAAACTTCACACCTATAACATACTGTAAAAATGTATATTTGTTACATGCTTCAAAGAGTTGGGGAGTATGAATTCCCATTATAGCTTTTTGAAAATTGAATCCAACTGAACAATTTAGAGGTTAAAATATTACAACTGGAGAAGACATGTCCACCTCCAGGATATAACAGCAAAAGTACTGTCTAAAAAGTATGCCTTAGGAAATTGTTACAGTGAAACGGAGATTCGAAAGGCTTAAAGAGATTGTCCTTATTATGGTTGAGAAATAAACATGCAGGTTACAGAACTCTGTCTGACTTCTAGGATGACTGAGATTTTGAGGGCAAACAGCATCCATTTATTTCATTAGGAGCTGTATTAGTAAATTCCCAGCTCAGCTTTAAAAATCTCAGTTTCTCTCAGGGTTTGTGTATGGTGCCCACAACTGCAAAACCTAAACATGGTTCAGAATAAATTTCATCACCATATGGAGGTCCCTAGTGAAATCAGCTAGATCATTCTGTGTTAGTTTGTGAATTGCTGATTGGAGTTTGAATGTGAACCCTCTGTCATGGGCTTTATGTGTCTCAGGGATGAGGAATTTGGTATTGTTAGAACAAATAAAAAGAAAAGCGGGATATGCTAGTACGTACTATTTCATGAATATTATTTACCGATTTATCCAAGCGGCTCTTTTGAGGCCTGGTGACATCTGTCACACAAGGTGACTTCAAGAGGAGAAAAAGAAGGAAAAAAACCAAACGAGTGGGACTATAAAATGAAGATTTAAAACAAAATTTTCTGAAGAAGATCTGTGTGGACAAATAAATGTGGCTGTGTCCTTCCTTTGCTGCTTCGTGAAGTACAGAGGTGCCTGATAAATTCTATGTGTTTCCAGGATGCCTGACTTTATTTTTCAACCTAATAAGTATCAAATATGAATTGCCAATACCAAAGCAGAAAGCTGGTTGGTTTATTTAATCCTGTGTTCTGCATTTGATGCTGACCAGCGTCAGAGAGGAGGGCACAAAGCCCCCCATATTTTGCCTACACAGAACTTCCTCTCCCAGTCCGCAGACCTGGTTATGACATGTTCTGCCACAAAGAAGCTAATTATACATCCAAAAGCCCAAATTCCCCCTCAGTTCATCAGACGTCACCCCTGAAACTCTGAGGGTACACCAGAGCTGGGCAGGAATTCTCATATGGAAGAGATTTTTGTCAGAAAATGCCAAATTGTTGGAACCAAAGTGTTTCTTTGGTTTGGTTTGGGGACCCGCCAGTGAAACACAGGCAAAGGTTCCCCTGGAAGCCTGCCTGCCTGCCAGGAAGGCTTTCTCTCGCTTCACCTGGTGGGCTTCCAGGGTCTGCAAACCCAGGTCTTCTCCATCGCTTGGACAGCTTAGGAGTTGGAACCCTCAGGGCTCACAGCTCCAAGGCAGCCTGCTCCGGGATTGACAACCCTAGGGCTTACGGGCTCTTTGTTGCGGGGCTGGGAGCTGTGAAAGCCCAGTGCTCATGAAAGCCCAGCTCCAGGTGATGTGGCCAGGAACCCTGCATGCCCTGGCACCCTGGGCTTTGACAGGGAGTGTGGAGGATGACCATCCTGGGAAAGAGGAAAGCTGGAAGCTCTCCTGTCAGGTTCATTAAACCAAATGCCATGATTTCCCTCTCCAAACTTTCCTTCCAAGGGAAATTTTGAAATGTTTATTCTGAAACAGAAAAAGGGCACCCCCCCAAGTTTTCTAATGTCATGCTATTCCAGTTGTTTTGAACCAATCTGTGATCTTGGGTGTGATTGTGCATAGGTGCTTACAACAAATCCCAGATTTGGTCCTACTGGGATGTGACATTTGCTCTTTGGCACTAGTAAGGAGTTTCGTAAAATGTAAATAAAATACTAAATATCTAGGCCAGGGCTAGGCTTAATTAGAGATTGCATAGTTTATCCAGGAGCTCAAGTACTTGTATTTCTGAGTGCCCCTTCCCCAGTGACCGCTCAGCAGTAATGGGGTAACTAACCACCCAAGTTTTCTGGCTGGGCAGGTGAAAAAAAATTACTCTTAGAAGTTCAGTAGCTGAACTAATTACCCGAAAATGATTGCCTGGGGTTGGACCATTTATTATCTCATCAGCATTCAGTGCCACTTCCATAGGATGAAGGAGAAGGAAGAAGGAAAAAAAAAAAAAGCCCAGAAACATGAGAAGGAGAACAGATAAAAGACAGCAGTTAGAAGGAAAAAAAAATTGCTTCTTAACTCTACTCTGTACTTTTTCTCTCTAATAGATTCCCCTTCCCATCCACCCTCAGTACAGCAATTGGCATGTAATGAGTTCTGGAGGGATGGAGCATCGGCAGCATGCTCTGAGATTTCTTACTTTGCATTTGACTAGCTCCCCAGATTCCCCAAACTTCTGGGAGCAGAGGGAGGGAGAAGTGGAGGCAATATATATTTTTTAATATATATATATGTTACACATATATATACACACATATGCAATGACAACATTCAACTCATCATTGCTTCTCAGGATTTTGCTGTATCTGTTGGCTGGAAGAACAGTTCATGTTGACATGAAGTTTCCATCTAGACTCTAAGGAAGAAACAGTTTGGACACTGGTTGTGCTAACGCAGAGATCTGCTTCCTGGAACTGAAGATGCCTCCTGGAACCACACCTGGAACATTTGGAAACTTGGATTTGCCTGGGGGTAGTCGCAGCTGAAATCTCGGCTCTGCTAAAATAGGAGGTATTAAGTGTCTTCCCTCCTTGCACTGGATCTTTTATCTTGGAGATGGTCTTCCACTGATATAGACAGGATGCTGACTAACTGGAGACTGATGGGAAAGGGCCTCTAGCCATCAGTGTGCTTGATTTCACTGTGGAACAGTGTGCTAACCCTCCTTGCAGCAGCTGTGGGTCTGCTTGCCTGCCTGGTAACACTTTCCTCAGCTCTCTTTGCAGGCTGTGGCATTCCAGGAACTTCTGCCCTTTCCTTTCGGTGAGGTTTTCTCTCTCGACATGCAGCAAGCCAAGGAAGCGATGGCTTGCAGAGAAGGTGCTAGCAAACCTGGCTTTTGCTCCCAGTGCATTTTTAAAAAATGAGAACATCCTTCCAGTAATCCATGTTTGCATTAGATGGAAATGTTTTGGCTTCCCTCCTGTCCTTGAAAGCCCAGTGGTGTAATAGGAATTTGGGAAATGCAGGCTCTCAAAAGTAATGTAAAGAACAGATCCACCTATTCAAATGCAAATTGCTGAAGAAAAGAACAAGGGAGTTACCTTCTCCACCAAAAAATATGACAAAAAAATTCATTCTTTTTAAATTAGGACCACATCCCACATTTTTTAGGTGATTTGTCTGTCAAAAGTTCTGGGTTGCACTGTCTCCAGATTCTCTTGTGCTGCTGGGACACTCACTTGAAGAGACACTGAAGCAATTTTCTGTCAAAAGGTTAGTGTCACGAATGGGGCTGTCACTTCAGATCGTCTGGGAGGAGCAAACATCCTGCCTTTACGATTGCAAAAGTGGACAGTAATAGCTGAAGGTAACCCAAAAACCCATGCAAGGAAATCAAATGCGCACTGTGAGCAGTGCATGTTTCTGCTGTCTTTTGGGCTGCATTGGACCAGCCCAGCATTGTCTCAGACACCTTACACCTCCCTCTGCTAACTGGGAACCTCCGTTTACTCTAAGGACACTCCAGTGTGTTGTGGGAAGTGCTCAGCAACTGCAGGGTGCCCACTGCATAGACAACTGCAGAGAGGTAAATGGCTACAGACCTGTTGCAAGTCAGGGTCATACAACTGTTTTTCAAACCAGCACCCCACACTGCTAGTGCTTGTCTTGTATATACAAACTGCAGGCAAAATGAAAACTGCATCTTTTCTACCAACACTCTCAAGTCTGAAATAAGATAGGAAATTCCTCCTTGTATTGCTCCCGTAAAAAAATACAGATTGCAGAATTTGGAGGACAGAACTAAGATTGTGTGTGAAGAGACCCATTTTTCGCTATTCCTTTAATGTCTGTAAAGCATTCAGAACCTGTGGCGTTGAGCACAGCAAGAATGCTGGTATCAAAAGAAGCAAAGCTCTTGCTTACTGCTGCTGTGAGCTATACGCACTGTGTAAAGATGGGCTCTTAATCTTGGACACAAGCACAGTTGCACCCATCTTCGCATTGGAACTGCCTTTTGTCTTTGCTGGACATGTACCAATATGTGCTTGGTTGGGCATCCAGTCCTGCCGCTCCAGGAGTTTGTTGGCTTTTGGTTTTTTTTTTACTAGTATTGAGACAGACATACTCCTCTAATCGGGACATGCTCAGAGTTTAAGGAAGTTCTGCAGGGAAATTCAGCAGGGCAGCTCAGCTTTCTGACACTAAAGACTAAAGCCAATTGATACACGCTTCTTTTAAGACACTGGATGCTCAACTTCTGTGACTACATCATCTATCCTCTACATGCAACTATTTTGCCTCATTTTATAGTAATCAAAGAGTTGGAGGTTGAATATTTGGTTTACTTTAAATTTGAAATATTTTTTCTTTTAGCCTCTGCCTCCTGTGTTTTTCCTACCCCTTCTTCCAATTCTTATTCTTTTTTTTTTTTTTTCTCAGATGATTGGTAGCTGTTTCCCTGAAATACCTTAGCTCATAATCACGGGCACACAGCTACACAGTATATTCCTCTGTTGTGTGAATAACTGGTGTATGTCGTTTGTGTGTATTAAAAAGTCTACTTCTCTCTGGGGCAGCAAACCCTTTTAAAATAAAGACTTTAGGAAGGAAAATATTGGAATGTGCTTTGGGGTGTGTATGCATTTATTTATTTAATTTTGTTGAGCATGAAAGGCTGATTAGTTTTTACTGTTGGACTCTAAGATGCTGGTTTCGAAAAGTATCCGGTACCTTGCCTAGAGAGGGAGAGATGGGTGCTCGGTGCCTTTCGGGAACCGACCATATTGCAGCAGTATAGAAAGCAATAAGCGAATAGCAGAGGTCCCTGAGATGAAGAAAAAAACTTCCTTAAATCGCAGGACACCCCTCCTCTCCCCGCACCGTTACCCGGGGCGGTCCGCCTCCTCCCGGGCTCCTTCAGCTGAAGGCAGCCCTTCAGCTCTCCAGCCTGCAGGAGGGGGGTAACGCTGCCGGCTTTCGGAAAGCCCCCGAGTCGGGCGGAATACAACTTCACCCTGCCGGCGGGCCGCTCTGCCCTTTCCCCGGGCCGCCGGAGCGGGGCCGGGGCGGCCGCGGGTGCGGGTGCGGGGCCGGGNCCGGGGGGAGCGCGGAGCCGTCGGCGGGCGCTGCGCTCTCCGCGGCAGCCGCTGGGTGTCAGTGAGCCTCTGGTTTCCGTGCCCGGCACCCGGCCGGGAAATGCAAAGCACGGCGGCAAAGCCTGCCCGCGGGATCGCTTTCAAAGCTTCCAGCGTGATTTAGCAAGTTTTTCTTCTTCTTCTTCTCCTTCCCTCTATTGGAAAATATTTAGATTTACACTTAAGACGGCAACTTTGCGGTGACGGCAAGGTTTTGAGCTTGAAAGAAAACCAAACAGACCGAAATCCATGCAAACAGACTCAGAAATTGTGATTGTAGTATTTAAAATGTTGTTTTGAAATGTAATTTAACTCTGGTCTGGTCAGATCCACAGGCTGATACTCTAATCCCAAGTGAAGCTTCTCGTTGATTTAAGAAGCTTCTGTTGGACTGTTTTCTGGACATAGAAGAAAAAACAGTAAGTGGATAGCTTTTTCTTTCAAGAGTTGAAAGCAGCACTCGTTTGAGGTTTTAAGAAGATTTGGAGAACGGGGATTGATCTGCTAACATCAGAGGAGAAATCTGGTGGCAAATATCAAAACCTCATAGAATATTTTACCCCTCAGAGATATTAGTGACTATCACCTTTCTGGGCTCACAAACCCACTCATTGCTTATTCACATTTTTTTTCGTTGCAAAAAAAGTAACCCCTGCATTTGACCACAAGAAGCACAGGCTTAGAAATAAAATTCCACCTGCCTCTTTAAAAATCTTACTGTGAAAAAGCTTAGACAAGTAAGGGAACTGCTTCATCATAACCCCTTGAAATGTGCTGATCCTCAGCTACCTGTAATACTACCTGATAATTACATGCAAAGACCTGGGTATCAAACACCTGACCCGACCTTGTTGTCACCTGGTAAATGTCAGCACATAACAGAATTTCCTTAGAGCGGTCACAGTGAGTTTTCACCACAAGCCCAGGTAAGGGAAGAGAAGCAAGGGAAAGAATGTAACCACTGTCAAGGAGGGAAAGGGTTTGTGTGCTGCCTCTCCCACTGAAAACTCTTTGAGTGAAGAGACCTGAAAGTCAAAAGCTTTTGAAGGGGCTGTTTGGAGGGAAAAACTCTTCCAGTTGTCAGATCGTATGAAGGTGAAGCCCTGTATCTAACTCTGCAGATGCGTCCAAGTTGTGCTTTTGCTGGGAAGGTGTGAGTGGGACAGAAAAAAAGATGACAAAAAAGCAGAGATTTTTCTTTTTTCCCCGCTCTGCTTCACATAATTATTATCTGAACTCTAGTAGTATATTAACAGTAGTATTTTATGCATATGCCATCTCAGAAGATCCCAAGCAATTTGCCATAGACTTTACTTCTATAGGAAGTGATTTACCCACTGTGGAAATGGAGTTACCTTTGGAGTGAAAAGCAGCAACTGTTTGAGATCATACAGCCACAGTACCTGATAATTCAGCATTGGACATTTCAGTGTCATGTGGAAATCATAGAGGGGAATTTAGAGAAGCGGGAAGTAATTTCATAACTGAGGAGGAATATGGCAGGTAACACCCTTGCCCCAGGCAGTGAATGAGCCTACAAAAGCCATCAGTTACAACACCCTGCAAGCACTAGAAATTCCTTATGTCATTTTCTCCTACTGAATTGCAAAAATCTCTTCTGTAGCATTTATATTTTCCTTAGAGGCTTTTTGTCCAAGTTCTGGCTGGAGTCGTCTTTTGTAACTTGTGAGAGCTGTCAAGATCAGAGCCCCAGGTGGTACAGCTGCAGGCCATGTTTAATAGTTAATGCTGAACAATGTTATAGTATTTGTAACCTATTATTCACATGCTATTGGAAATTTGTGAATATTCTTTAAAATACACAGTTGAAGATGGGATGAAGTCTCAAGAAAGAGCTTCTGATGCTTACCCTACATTTTGCAGCTCTGGAGAATATTTGGGTATAGACCTGAATTATTGAATGTTCCAAACAAATGTTCTTCAGTTATTCAACTCTGTTTGACGGGATTATAATTCAAAAGTCTGCTGTAACTTTTATCTTGCTCAGAAATATATCTCTTGGATGAAATCAATCATCTATGAATGCAAGACTGACATTTCATTTAGGTTTGCATGCCTGATTCCTCTTGATTCAGCTGAAGCTGATTGTGCATCTGAGACCGCCACAGCTGAGAACCTGAGCTGTGGTGCCATTGACCACAAAATGCTTCCTTCTTGGTCGGTTTCAGTTCTGCCTTCCAAGGTGTAAAGGGGTCAGTTTAAACTTCTGCTTTTGGAGCAACTCATTTTTGCTGGGCTGATAATTCCCTGCAGGGTGTTTGAAAAGTTTCCTTTTCTGTTCTTCCAGTTGGGGTAATAAAGATTAGGAATAGGCAGTTCATCAGTGGATATGCCATATGAGCCTCGCTAAGTTAAGCAGAAGCAGAAGAAATGGGCAATCCTATCACTGAAGCAAAGGAACGCTGGAAACACAAAACTGTTTTATTAGAGTATTGGGTGATGTCTAACGCTTCTGCTGGTGAATCTAGGAAAGTGTCAGTACTGAGGCAATGCAGAGAGTCAAACTTTGATAGTGATAAAAGTCTGTAGGGGGTAGGGGCACAGACAGAGGCAACATGCTTAGGAGGAGACATACAACAGGACAGATTGAAACCTGCTTTGGGCTAAGAATGAACACTTTTTCTGCTGACTTGCAGCATCTGCAAAGAAAGGTATGGGAAGATACTCTCCCTTTCACGTGCATCAGTTGAATTGGCCACTTGGTAATTTATAGCCTCTATTGCAATATCCATTTTCCCTCTCTCCTTTCTAGAAGCCAGGGCCTGCTTTTCAAGAAGTGGTTCAGCACTGGAAAATGTGGATGGTCCAGGTGCTATGCTAATCAGATAGATGTTATTTTGGGGTGGGTGGGTAGGTACAAGCTGTCATTCAAAGGAACATGTGTATATGGATGGCAGGAACTGGCTGGCCATGAGTAGTTGCACCTGCATGTCTGGGACATCAATATGATTGTAAATGCTCCTCTAGTCCCATGTAACAAGAGTCCCTGTCTCTCTCCCTTAATAACCACGGGAGTGCACATCCAGAATAAGAGATATCCCATACTCAGAGAAACAGACACAATAACTTGGAGGAAAAAGAAGGTGCCATTACCTTTATTTTAGAAATAATGAGCGGAAGGTTGGAAAAATGGACACCCTCGGAGAGCCAAGTCTGGATTACCGATCCTCTAGTCATGAGATTCTCTTCTTCTGGGAGCTGTATTTATGTTTTGTTACAGACTCTGGTATCTCTGATTTGTCATGAACCCTAGTCTTAACTCTTACTCTTTTTTCACCATATTTTTTTCCTTTTTTTTTTTTTTTGCCTTTCCTTACTTTTTCTCCTCACGGCTATTTCTTTGAAGTAGCCCAAGGGAGGTCCATGTTGGTAGCAGACTTGGAAATCGATTTTAAACATGACTTCCCATTCATACCTCACATCAGTTTATTTATTCATTTTTGTAGATCTGATTTTTTCCAGTTAAGAACTGTGTAAATAGCCCTAATGAGCCTTGAGGGCTCTCATTTGCTTAGAGAGATTAAAACAAGCTGGGAAGTCTCCAAGCATGTGGGGCAGAAGGTACAAAACATACTTCACCTAGAGCTGGTCAAATAATTCATACCAAATCCTTTAGCTGAGGTAACAGGGCCTTTTGTGGTTTTTTGGTTTGGGTTTTTTTTTGGTTTTATGATTGTATTTAAGTATTGATTTTTAAAAGCAAAGTTGGGTCTACAACTTGTTCAAAAGCTGTTTGTTTCTGAGTGTTTGTAATTTATAAGTTGTCCTGTGTGATTGATCAACTAAGTCATACTGTTGCCTTTTTTCCACTGAATGATATTTTGCCTATCTGTATATAATCCGCAAATATTCTTAATTATATGACAAACACATTTTGTTTCAGTATGAAAGCTAAATGCCTCTCTGTTATTAGGATTTCCACAAAAATTCACCGACAGTGGGATTTGTGGTGTTTTCACTGCTTGCACAAAGAGGCTTGCAAGTCTTGCCTACCTGAATGTTTACTGCTAAAGAAAGAGAGGGGCTGTATCTGTCAGGGAAGCAAATTCACGCATGTGGCAGTATACACAGCACGTGTTTTGGAAGCTCTTTTGTTTTGTGTGAAACTCATTTCTTTTTCTCTTGCTCGCCTGTTTGCTGCACAGTGGGCATTGCATGAGGATTGTTTCTAATGACATCATGATCTTCTAATACATACAGTTGTCCCATGAATCAAATGCTTTCTGAGTATATAAGGTGGGATTATTTAATATGAAAGCATATAGGGAAAAAATACTTGAGCTGCATTTTCCAAGGGAGATCTCTGTCTCTCTCTTGCAGAGAATGACTCTCTGTTCCACTTCCCCTGTATTATCTTACCTTCGTGGCTCCTTGGGAACTGCATGGCTGAGCAAGGATGCTTTGCTGCTCGAACAAAGCCCGGCATTGTCCAAGGGGCAGACACACAAATCTGGACCTCGCCCCTGGAAGAGAGCGGAGTGACCCTCAACCCGAGCTCCCCCAAAAGCAAAATGCAGCAACCACTTCTTTGACCTAGGGTTTGTTTCAACAGCACCTTTTGAAAGATGTTAACCTCCAGCTGCCGCTACCACTATCACATGTGAAAACAGAGGCCAAACAAAAAAAAAGTAGAGCAGAGCTCCTGTTGGCTGTGTGGAAAAAAAGGGAACAAAATTGGTTTGTACTTTTTAACTTTTGGAAGACCTCAGCCCATGGGTGCTGGAGCTATTCTTTCTGTGTAGAGCTGGCTGACTATGCTCGGCATAACCCTGAAATGTAACAAATGCTGACCTTGCCCGTAAAAGCAATACATTGTTTTTAAACATTAGTTTCCTATTCCTGACAGATAAGATGAAAAGTTAACAATGCGTTAAGGCTGTAAAATGTTGGCCAGAGTTTAGATTTCACCTCTGTTTAACTTTTTGTCAACAGATTGGCATTTTCCTCCCCATTCAGAACAGTTGGGTTTTGCTTTCAGCACTGAGTAATAGCTCTTAGATGCTCTCTCACGCAGAGATTTGAGTTCAATATTAAAGCATTGATAACACTCTTATTATCAGAAAGACATGGCCTATGGGCTCAGAGGGAATCTAAAACAGCTCTTTCAGTGCAATAAAAGAATAGTTCTACATTATGTGACATGAAGTTCCCAGATATATTACTTAACCAGATCACGGCACGCTAGTAGATTTAGACCCGTGCAGGCTTGCTATGTCTTTCTGAAATGACTTCCTTTCAAGAAAACAGTGCCCCAGTGCAAGATATCTTCGCTAACACACTGGGTATAAATTACTGCTCCTGCAAGTTAAACAGCATAGCCAATACTCCCTGGGAGAGGCCGTGTTGGTTCAGCAGGGTGACAGAATCATGCCGCTGGGACTTAAAGAGTTAACGATGTTAGCTGGGGGCTATGTTTCAGTCGCTGTACTTTGTGCTGTGCTGGAGTTAAATGCTGTTGAAACTAAGTTAAGGGCAGTGCTGAATATCAGTATATCCACTGAGCCAAGGAAATCCATTTATTTTTAATTGAATTAAATTGCTCACAAAATGAAAGTAGCATACTTTCATTAATATTTAATTACTTACAGTGTTAAACAATGATCACAAAGAAAACTTTGCTGGTGTCTTTTCCATCTCTGCATTTTTCTATTAGTTTGTTGCATGAGATGGTCCTGCTGGCCGTCCTGTGATTTGAATGTTAAAGGCTACTAAGGCTGAGTGCTATTGATGTTTTCGGCATGCTGGGGAACAAACTCAAGCTTTGGTGCTGAAGCTGCTGTGGAGCTACAACCAACGAAGGGAGAGTGGGAGATTTGCAGCCAGACCTGAGAGTTTGTCTCTTTCTTCAGAAAAAATGGGGCTCACCTTAACTCTAGCCTGAAAGTCATCCATAGAAACATCAGTGTTTCAGCTGGAGCAGGCAAATGGTACCATGGCTACTGCCGCTACTCTTTATCATTTCAGCGAGCTCTGTGATTGGTGGGGGTAAAGGAAAAGGATGTGGGATTTTCCTTTCAATACAAAACCAAAATTTAAGCAGGATTTTGAAATCTATGAAATTAAAACCACGCTCTGCTTGCACATTGCCAAGGAACTGAGTTGCTGAGTGAGTCAATTATGCCTAAAATTGGCTTTGCAACTCTGATCTCATACCATGAATGTGGCCCATCTTTTTCCTCAGTGAGGTGCACTAGACGTGTATATATATTCTTCCACATACTTGTATTAAGCCCAGATGAGTACTTATGCAAGAAGCTGAGGTGTTGTGACCACAGCAGAAATCACCATGGATGGTGTAGACCTGGCCAAATTAGGAAACTCCTCCGTATGTTTCCTCTCTTACACAGCAAGCAAATAGGAAAAAATACTATAGGCATCAAAGGTTCACAACATTTATTTTTGTGTATAATATTCCTTTTAACATAATCCAGTTCAGACAGGAATGAACCTAGTTCCGCAGCCCAGGAGACTAGAGCTCCAGAGGTATGACTAGTCTAGTTGCTCGTAGTGGAGCTAAGCTGGTTCGTCTCAGTTTCGATTTTGGCAGTATTGGATGAACTAAAGCCATGACTTCTGAAATTAAGTGTGTATTTTATATGCTACTTTCAGTCAAGTCTGGCTCCTCTATATTTCACAGCATATCCTTATATCATTCATAGAAAAGGGGATGCTATTAAACCAGAGTAATTAACTATAGAAAGCAACGTCTAAGTGAAGATAATATGGTATTTTGTCCTCAAATGCTGTCTGCAGCTTGAATGTTGCTAAAGAAATTGCTTGGCTCCTCATTGCCATGCTGACTATGTCTTCTTGATTCAGAAAGCACTTATTACAGTAGGAAATGCCAGACCTGCCTTTTCAATACCGCGCTTGAACTGTGAATATGTGCAGCACTCGTCTTTTGTTAAGGCTTAGGTCCATCTTCATTCAGACCCCCTTTCCACATAGCTCTGGGTACTCAGGTTATTCTAAGGTGTAAGCTTTCCTTGTCCTGGAGGAAGGAAATGGTTATTCCTTGGGGCTCTCATTGGAAAATGAAGAAATCATCAAGAGAAGGAAAAATGTCGATAAGACACTTCAAGCAGCACATTTCCAGGCAATCATGCTACTTTTAGTGTGTTAAAGTCAGTTGGCCTTTGGACAAATGCCTCGTCATAACACCACCCGAGGTGTGTGATAATCGCCAAGAAATGCTCTACCTGTCATGTCTTATTGCTTAAATATTTATGCTTATGACATTTGATTCCTACACTCTATATGTCATCAGAATGTTTCACTCACAGTAGATATGTCATCACCCACCAGGAACAGCTGACACTAAGGATTAGAACACTTTCAAATTAAAAATCCCTAAACAAAGAAATGACATGCTAGTAATTGTCTAGGGTAGTATAAATCAAATATATGATGATATGAACTAATAGATTTATTACATTAAGCTGACCCAGCCATTTAATTTGATGATTCCCGTGCCTCACTTAACTCTGTGAGGAAAGCAGAGAAAGAACAGGAATTGTATTAATGGTACTTCTTATTTTGATGAAGGTCATGCTGTATTTCCTCTCAGTACCAGCCTGTGGAGTCAATAAGGAAAAGTATGTGTTCTGTGGCAGAAATTTCTAGGAAGAACCAAGTGTGCAAAATGAAATCCTCCTGCCAAGTAGTTCCTATCCTGAAGGATCATTTTAAAATGTTCCCCGTGCTTCCAGTAAAATGTTGGGTGACCCTCAATAAGAGATCAGCTTCTAAGAGACAACAGGTTTCCAGCTATTTCATACAGGGCAAAACCAGACGTTTCAGGTAGACAAGCTGGTGTTCCTGCCTCTAGCCCACCTTTCCCTGCTGTGGGCCAGGATCTTCCTGGAGATGCCCATGCTCCTGGCCTCCAGCTGTGCCCTGGGTAGCAATCCTGCCTCCAGGTGATGTCTAGAAACCCTTGGGTGGGCAGAGATGCAGCAGAGGTGCTCAGCTTTCAGCACCGTTCTGGCAGCTGCTCTTGATCTCTGCTGAGGCAACCATGGTGGGATGGGCCGGGCCATTCCACAACGTAGGTATGGATCCATGGGCTGCCAGCTGGATCACCCTAGTGCCAGATGTTTTTAATTGGATTAAAAAGCTGTAATGCTGGTATTTTCCAGTAAGCCACTGTGTATGAATGCTGTTGACCTTCACTGAATAGAGTCAAAGCTGGTCTGTTACGTGAAGGCAGGGCTACTGCCAGCGTCAGGAGACTCTCTTTAGACCAAGCGTCATGAAAAGTAAGGTCTTACCTCTCTCATTAGTGTCACCAGGGTGTGCACTGTAATCACAACAACTAATTCTCTGGTTGTTCCCAGACATATTTGTTTAGGGTCTTTTTCTTTCTAGCACACATCAGTATTGAATCTAAATAATGACATGGACACAAACGGGACAGAAGCTCTTGCTACATGTGAAAACACACAAATGGAAACATATACATGAATGAGATGGAGTGAAGATGCATAATTTCCACCTTAACTGTACCCCCCTCACATTTCTAGTCCAGTTAAAAAGTATTAATCAAAATATTAATTGCTAGTAAAAGATAAAAACAAATAGGCCTAATATTTTGCTGCTTGAAGAACGTTATCAGTTAATGGCTATAAACCCATTTCTAGCATTCTTCAAGCAAAATTCCTGTCTCAGAGCTGCGTGGTAGAACTTGGCCTGAGACAATGTACTCTGACTATGTACATATAGTGCCATTTGATATTAATGGGGAAATCCAGAACATTGGATTTGCTCTATGGCCTTAAGTGAAGGATTCTTCCTTTTGTGTCAGAGTAGCATGTATCAGCGCTTTCACTCATGGATTCTGTACATCTCCCTCAAACCAGCCCAAATAAAGCAAGCACCATGTGATCTGTCCTGGCACTGGCTCAGCAGGGTGGCATTGAACAGCTATATATATCTGGCACAATGTGGCTTACACACTGCGTGTGGATTTGAATGTACTAGATGGCTCACCCAGAGTGGCCCTGCACACCCACAAAAGACGGTCAGTTGTCCACAGCCACGAGCAATAGCGGGAGCAATTGCCTTCCATATCTGCCACCGTGCACGTGTCACTCCTGCTTATAAAGTTATCAAACGTTATGCCCTTCTCTTTAATAAAGGGGTTATCTGAGGGGAGGGAGGGGACGTTGTTTTGGCTGGAATTTCACAAGGCACAGGTGGTACAACCAGCTGCAAGATCTTTAGTTCTTGTTGGCTGTACACCAGCTCTTGGTCTTTTCATAGTTCTTTCACTGGTAGTGAAGGAGGAGGAGTGGCAGGAAGGGACAGTGGGCCCTTGATGATGTTGTTCAGCATCAGCAGCTGTCTCAGGTTGGCATTAGGCTCTGGAACAGTTCCTCAGGAGGTGTTTATGCTGAACCGTTCCCTGGTGACACTGGACGCAATAGCAGAAATGGTAACGAAGCGAAATATTTATTGAAAAGAATCCATGCAAAAGTCTGCCCCATGTCTGAATTTCCCTGCGTAAACCCATCTTTTACTTTATAAGCTGCCTGGGGTTGTACAACAAACAAACAAAAGATATCTCTCCATAGAAAAGGATAGATTCTTCCACCATTGCTTTCCCTGAGTGCTATAGCATAAACTGTCAAAATGGACACAACACCCAAGCATATGCCTCTAATTAACCAATTATTTCTGAGGCTGCTGTGAGTGGAAATGACTTGAGATGTGGAGCCAGATCTCAGGCTTACACAAGACAGCGTGTTCCTGAGAGAAAAAAGGCAAAACCCCCAAAATGTCAGGATGTGGAATTAGAAAGAAATCTTTCACAAGCAGGGAAAACAGTTTGAGGAGAAAAAGAGTTTGGGGGAGAATGAGGAGGAAGCTGGCTGTCGCTTCTGCAGAAAGCTGGGGGGTTCCTGAATGGTGCAAGAATTTTACAGGGAGATAAGACTAAAAACTTGAATGTAAACAACACTGGGACTGTTTTTTTTCAGACTGCTATATTCTACCCTACTTCATCTCTCAAATGCCTGTAGAGATCACAGGAGCTTGACTTTTATAGCAGAATATCCTGAGAAGTTGTTTGTATTGGAAGCCCTGTTTGATTTCTCACTCTGTTAGTGTGTACAGGTGTACGATCTCAGAGGGCTCCTTGGAAAAATTCCCTTGAACTTCCATAACACTTTTTGACCATAGAAGTACGAGGTCCTCTAGTTCAGCCTCCTGCTCAGTGCACAGGTATTATTAACTGGCCAGATAATATCAGCTCTGTTTTTTTTTCTCAGTAAGTCTTGAAATCCTCCATGGACAGAGATATCAGCTGTCAGGTAACCCATTCCTGCGCTACTCCTCTAGTTGAGTAAGTTTTCCCTAATGCCTATTCTGAATCTCCCAAGCCACAACTCACAGTTACTGCTCCTTGTTTAACTGCCTGCCACTACCAAGAAGAGCAGCTCCATTGTCTTTGTGACTGCCCTTCAAATACTGACTAGAGACCTCTCTTCCCAGCCTACTCTTCAGGTTCTTAAAAAGTCTAGTTGCTTCATTCTTTCCTCTGTGTTCATTTGCTTTAGCCCTAATGATCTTGGTAGCCTTCTACTGGGACCTCTCCGGTTTCTCGACATCTTCTTTGACTTGCAGCGTTGCAAAACCAGGGGTGGTATTCCAGATGAAGCTGAATAAAGGGGAATGAAAAGTTCCCTGGGTCTGCTGGTTGAGCTCCTCTTAACATAGTCTTTATTTTATTCTCCCTTGGAAAGGGCTAGCTCCTGACTGGACAATGCTTTGACTGGTGGTACGTGGCCTTCTTGTCATGGCCACACTGGAGGAGACCACCAGCTGCAAGACACAGAACTAACAAAGAACACACTTGGGGAAGGCAGTTTAGAATATCTCAGTCTGTTTTTCTGAAGTGAGGCAGGTGCTTGGGTAAGTTGGTATGGTGAGCAAGCAAAATGTGAGTGTCTGCTAACAAAGTGAAATGAGCCAAAGTCACCAAGACACTTCAGAAAATGTTGCCCCAGGTTTTTCTCATTCAGCTTGCTTTTTTTCCTCTCATGTGCATAGTGTATTGTATAAAGCAGTATAAGAGCATTTATTCAAATCCAGCAAAAATCAAGCTCGTCTTTCTCCACTAAACCAGGTTTAGATTTGTACCCTGCAAACTGGCTTCTCCACCCCACCCCCCCACCCCCAATTTCCGGGAACATTTAATATACAGAACGTGTGAATAAAAAGAGAGGATGTAACATTTGTGAGATCCAGAAGCTTGTGACAGCCACTCGGAGAACTAAACACATGTATTATGACAAAATCACAAACTGCTGGCTTGGCAGATTCCCTGGGAACAGGCGGGGAAGGTGATAGCTGCTCGAAAGTCAGAGAAAGGATCAATATTGAATAAATCAAAACAAATATGTGATAGGTTCTGAGAATGATATAAAAATTAAATACCAGGGAATCTGAGGCATGAGAATATCCAATTACTGGGCTAGTGCTACAGTCACTGTCATACTGAGAAAAGAGGGAGGGCAGAATGAACTGATTGAAGGGGTAATAGCTGGTAGTAGTCTTAACATTTACACAGACAGCCTCTCTCAATATACTTAGTGCAGGAAGATACTTACTATCGCTTGTATTTTATGGACAGAGAAGTTGAGGCACGGACCACAGGTCTCTTATTCCTCCTGGTTCTCCACTGGAGCTCACTGCCTGTTCCCCTTTCCCTCTGCTATCTGTGCCTCTCCCAGCATTTCACGCGTGCCTGATTAAAGCCTGGATTCAGATTCGAGTTTGTTGGTGGTGATGTTTCAGTGCCCAGCAAAGGAAACGGCCACTTAGTCATAGAAGGACAGGCTTGTGGAAAGAATATTCAAACCTAAGACAATGCAAGAGGAATAAGGCCTCTGATACTGGTGGAAGATAGGGACTTTCCTGCTTAGTAGCACTTTCCATTTAGAAAACACCTCTTTACTGTGCATTTTTCTCCCAAATCTGTCTGCTTGCATTAATTTTGTGCATTCTCAGGTGTTTTCCTTGTCTTTTAAATTTTGTTTCCCTTTTGCTTTAAATTAAAGCACTGAGATGGAAGGAGTCGTTACCACAAGCTTAGTGCTATACGGGCTTTGTGCTGGCTGTCCACATGGAGGGAATTTCACCCTGGGAAGTTTTCCACTGGAGACAGGCTAAGCTTCCAGGGATGAATTTCCTGGAGCACACAGCCTCTTCTTTCCTTGTTCTGAAGTTGGTTCAGGACACTGAAGACAATACCTGTGGCAGTATTTGTTAGCATTTCTTATTTCTCTCATAACTGTGTTTAGTGAGATAGCTGCCTTATAACCATAGATAAAGAGAGCATTGCTGTTCCAGGGAGTCTCAAATTACAACCCCATACCTACATCTCCTCTCACCTTTCAATGCTGTGACTTATTTACATGAGAAATGTGTGATCATAAGACTGAGATTTTAGAAAATATTATATGTAATAAACAAATCCCATATCTTTCCAAACTTTCTTCACTGACATTTTTCTTCTTCATTTTTTGTCTCAGAAACAAGACACGCTGAGTGTTACATGTTGATTTATGTTCCTTTAATACAAGAAATATCAGCCAACCTAGCAGAATGTATGGATTTTCTTTTATCCTTAACTGAGCACATAATATGTGAGCAAAATGAACATATACCATCCCCAACCTCCTGAATTTCTCTCATATTTTTCAAATAACTTTACCTTGCTCTTTCTGTAGTTCATTGAAATAAAACCTTGCCTTAGTTTATTTGTAAGGCTATCCACGCTATCATATTACTGCAAATTCTACAGATAAAGATGAAGAGAAGGTGAAGGAATTGAAGGAATGGATGCAAGAGTAATGTTTATGAAGCACACTGAGACAGCTTTCGATGGAAGCCTCTCTAAAAGTGCAAAGCTCTATTATTATTGTTATTATTACTTTATTGTAGGTGGTTACCACACAGATCTATGACTGGATGAATTAAACTCAAATAAAAGCAAGGACTGATTTCAGCTATTCCTTACTTAATCCTATAAACAGTCAATTGATATCTTAATATATATTGCTGCTGCTCCTGGCTGGGAAGTCATGGAAAGAGATAAGGTATTATTGGGTTTATCTGCTGTATGTCTTACATAGAGGGCAAATGCAGTTTCTCTTTTGTGTGGAAAAATCTTGACACTTGCTGGGGTCCTCTGACATCGAAGATTGAATTTTGTGTTGGAATGCATCAATATACAAAAATTTGGGGCTCGGATATACAAAAAAAAAAAAAGTTGCATTCTAGCTTAACCCTAAGTAGGCAGGGAATTGCCCTTTGTTTTCAAGTGGAACCTACTTAAATATTTTTCCAGGTGGGGAAAACAGTGTGTGACTAATATGGACCTTGTTTTCTATGCTAAAGTGGTGTATGGGGTAGCTGTGATTGCTGCTGATCTTGGAGGCAGGTACATGAGCAATGGCTTATAAAATCAACCTGCTGCTGCTCTAAGCAGACTGAAATCTCACTTGATATAAATTGATATTACACTACTAGTGTCATAGGCTCTTCTGCTGACCTTAGTCTCCCAGTTCAGAGAATCAAAAATGTCACAAGCCATACCCCAACACCTCCAACAGTAGTGAGATAAACCCCACAACTGACAGCCCTGCAAGTCACAGCTGAGGGTCTGATTTAAAAGTACTACAAGACTAGTGGATATCTGCTAAGTGATATGAACAGATTCTCTAATTTGTCTTTCTCCAGGCAGCCAGAGTGTGGTATCACCACTTTTTATCCTCTCTAGGGTTGGTAACAACTGTTCACTCAGGGACTCCCCATTTCTTTGCTTGCAAAAAGCACTCTAGATTTATAAACATCTAGAAGTGCACTGCTCCTCGATGCGATCCTTTGACCTTTGGCCTATTTCTTCTTATTCTTACAATATACTGCTATACACTGCTTTTAGTCTGGATTTACATGCCTGTGCCTCACAGGGATGGAGGGCTACATCCTCAGAAGAAAGCAGCCGAGAGCATCTCAGTACAGTGTTCTGCAGTTAACAAAACCAAGTGGTTGTTAAATAGTAAAAGACTCAATTGATAAGGTAAAAGACTCAATTGATAAGGGGAGAGCGATGCTTCAGCTTTTTTTTTTAAAGTTTGAAAAGGAATTTTAGTTAATTAAAAGTGAACAGAAAAACAAATAAACCAGGAAAAGTCTTGTTGATTTAGTGAGCGTTTCTCACCTGCGTGGCCCCAACTCTCTATCCATGGAGGAGAACAACTCTTCGCGCTCAGTCTGCTGAGCTCTCTGCCCCACGTCTTGGAGAGCCTGTCTGAGGTGCCTGCTGAACTTCCCTCTCCTCCTCTTCCTCTTCTTCCTCTTCGTGCTGCATCCCTCCAGGGCCTTAGTCCCGCTGGGGCCAGCAAGGACTGGCAGGAGGAGGCACCCCTTCTTCAGTTGTCAAGCAGAGGCTGTTTGGGACTGCAGCTCCAAAGCCTTGTGCTCTGCTGTGCCCGCTGTGGGATGGTGCAGGTTTTGGGGATGTTGAAGGGGGGACATTTGGCCCCTTATTCATGGTTGAGCCAGGGGAGTTTATGGGGTCCTGCAAGAACCCAAAAGGCTGGTCCCAAATGCTAGGGGGAGGAGGCCGGGGTTTGCCTCTGTCCTTCACAAGAGTCGCTCCAGCTGAGTCAACCAATTTTGTGTTTTCTTGCAGAATTCAGCTGATGAATGGACCTTTGTTAGTGTGTTAAGGCCTTCTCAATGCAGAACCAAAGCTTGGGATGGAGGTCAGTAGGTGTACCCCTGAATACCATATGCCTGACCGTAAGTAAGTCGTATCAGATCAGAACGCTGCTCTCTTCTCTCCCTGAGCCCTCTATGCGTCGCTTATATTTTGGGGTGTACAAAAATATCCTACCCTAACTTTCTTTCACATCCCTTTCAAAACAAAACCATTTGAATCAGACGACTGCCACAATAAAATCCCAACCAGGAGTAACAGAAAGGAAAAAAAAACCATCCCCTCCACCTCAAAACCATTATCTTTTGCCATGAACTAAAACCCAGCAGTTTCACTTGATTTCATTTTTGGTAATAACAACAACAGAAATTTGCATCTGGGCTGACAATGTGTACAGTGACTGTTAGCCCAGTGTGATTTGAAATTGGCAAGTTATAGCAACCCTCTGGAAAACCAGGATTTACAAGGGAAATGCTGACAAACAACTACAGTGGCACTTGTTCTATACTATATAACACATAAAACAGTGAAATGGAACATAAGTCTCTCCTAATTATTGAAAATATTTTGGGGCTGCCTTGTGCTAAAACACTCATTTTGGTCTTGTGTTTCAGATAAATTTTTGCTCTTTCAAAGCAAATTTTGTTTTAAGCCACCTATCTTTAAAAAGTGTGGCTAATCACAGTTGAAAAAGCAGCATACTGCATGTGATTTTTGGAAGGTTATGTATAATAAGAAGAATTTCAAGGCTGTGTGGACTTGCCTGACACCATATTATTGCATGAGCGAAAAACCAATACTGAATGGTAATAACCATTTGTCAGAGGCAGCACGGAAGATTATATTATAACCTTTTGTGCGTGTGTGTTTGTGTGTATCCTATATAAAGCAATCAGACACCTTCCAATTTCCAAACACCTGATAATGTTAAAGTTTATTTTATCACAGCCAAGGTTATATTTTCTTTCAACTTCATAGTGACCCTAGAAGGAAGAGGAATAATGGATCGGGAACTTATTATAGCTATTCTGTGTTAAACAGCCAAGTAAAGGGCAAATATAGTTCTGTAGTGGAATCAATCACTGAACCCATCAGTGAGAATGACCCTCCTGGCCCCCACCTTCTTCCCTGTGCCTAAGAATTTGCCATATTCAATCTTTAGGCTCTGAACCCAAATGCCCTTTGAAAGTGAATTTATGATCACTTCATCACACTGTCTATTAGCTCACTTTCTAACAAATAGGATTGAGAAATATATGGCAGGAACTGCAACGGCACATTTCCAACTAATGGTTAAAATGTCAGGGCGATAATGTACAAGTGCGTCTGCCCTCAAACACAAAATCAAACGCAGCTTTACAAGGGCTGTCGCCATTCCACTTTAGTTAAAGACTTGCAAGCTTCCTTCTTCCCCTTTGCAGGGCTGCAGTTTGGAAGCTGCTGCATCTCATCAGGGCTCGGTTTGCCAGTGCTGTACTGTACTTCATTAGGCAGCTCTATTTAATGGTTTCAACAAAAGCCATCATTTTAGCCCAACTGCCTTGACTAAATTAAAATTTCCAATCTCTGTTTTAGTGTTCTGCAACTGATGTATACATAAGCAAAACTGGTCAACATCTGCCAGGGGGTTGGCCAAAAGTTCTGTAAAGATGTACTTCACATTTCTGAAGCATGTGCAAAGTAACAACGTACTTATCCTCCTGAGGGCTCTCATGATTTTACTTCACCATTTGTTCAGACACACTTTAGCAGCATATAAGCCATACAGTTGATTCTCCCCTTGGTTGCAGTTTTATCTGTAGTGTCATTTTGAGTAATTGGGGTATGGTAGCTGATCAACTTTCAGGTTTCTCATTGGCAGAAAGGGACTGTATTGGCACCAAGAAAGAATATGATGGGTCCTCTCGGTGCCTGAGCAAGTGTCCCTCTTTTGCACTTGGCTACCCAAGGCCATTAGAAAATAAGCTTAATAAAGCAACTCAGTGTATACATCTTAACTATTCCCAGCCAAGGGGATGCAGCTATAGAAGAAATATTTTAAACCAATATGAAAGATGGTAAATGTACATATTTAGTCAGTGATCTGTGAAAGTTTTTGAATTAGTTTTTAAAGCTTTGTTAAGACCAGAACGCACAGATGTTGAAAACAAGTTCAGATGTAGCGACAGATGGTATTTGATTATGAAGCAGACTGTTCATATAATACAAAGATGCTGCTTCTGCCATACACAAGTAACTGCAGAGAGTGCAGTAGAAATTTTGGAAGGCAGAGCAGTTCAAGAGGTTCTTTGTGCAGCAATAACTTTCACGTTTTTCCAGCAGTGCTAGAATTGGGATAATTTTCTTTTTTTTGCAGTCAATACCCTCACTGCCCCCCACCCCCCTGCCGTTTTCTCTCCTGTTATATAGCTATCTTGCACTTTTTTGATCCTCTTTTCAGGTCATTTGAAATTAGATTAAGGATAAATACACTTCATTTATATTTACAGAAGAACAAAGTTTCTTAAGGTTAATAATAACAATGATAATTATGTTATATTACTGATATTATCTATAAATAAAAAATAAAGAGTACCATATTTTGAACAAATCCTGAATTTTGCAAGTGATATAACACTATATCCAGAATCACTGGAGAGCTGTACTGGTCTTTCACTGGGGATGACATACGTGCCTATTTGCTGGAGTTGCTGCCACGTTTACCTTCTCAAAACCAGAGCCATCCCCTTCTACTTGCTTCTTCCAAAGAGACATGAGAATGGTGCCAGAGTTTGGAAATACCATGAGGGAGCTGCGCGAAGGGCAGGGGTGCCCGCCGCTGGGCACTGGCTCCACCCCACTGCTGAGAAATTTTCCAGCTGCACTGGGAGGTCTGGACCCTTGCTACCACTGCTGTCCTCTGGCACCCTTCGGGCCCCACTTGCCCCGTGGGCTGAGGATCACAGTACCTTTGCCCAGAGTAAGGAGCAGCTTATGTGGCCTCGGGCAGTGCCCATCCATGCAGCCCTTTGTGTAGGGTTGTTCCTGGCAGAGTCCGTTCTCTCCCATTGCCCCACCATGGCACTCCCTGACCTGCTCTTTTCCCAGCGCAGCCCCCAACAGCAGCTGGGGTAGCCACCCTGCATATCCCCATGCCCTGGGCAGCAGCTGGCCGTGGCCCTGGTGAAGGTCTGCTGAATACTCTGGAAGTTTCTAGAAGGGCAGAAACACCATTTAAGCAGCAGGCCCTTCCTGATGGTGTGCATCAGCACCAAGGAAGGAGCAACCTGGCTTGCAGACAAGGGGAATTCCTCACCATGGATGGGCTTTTCCAATTTCCCTGTGGTTGCCACCAGGTTCTACGAAAGCAAATGGCGAGGTAAACTATTTTACAATATCAGCTCCAGTCCCTCGCAAGAATGCAAAAGGATGCCAGAAAGCGAGGTTTCTGCTTGGAAATTAAACGGGAATGGCAGCAGCGTGTCGATTGTGCAATATAAACTGGGGGCTTTGTGAGGGCGGCGCATGAAGCCCTTGGTCGGGCTGTTAACGAGTAATGGCGAGTGTTAATGAGTAACGCAGAGGGCTGGCAGCAGCCCGGCGCCTGGCGGGGGGCTGGAGGACCAGGCGCTGTTCCTGGCTCGGCAGTGGGCAGGCAGGGGTCCTGGTGAGGAGGCATCGCCGTCCCACATCTCTGTTTTGCTCTCTATAAAATGGTGACATGCAGTCAGCAGCGTGAAGTGCTTTGAGCTCAACCTTTTGAAAGTGCTTGAGGTTTTTCCCTCTGGCACTCAATGTGCAGTGGAGGTCTCCACCTGAGCTCTAGGTTTCACCAAGAGCTAGGAAATCCTAACACTTAGGTTCATGTAAGAAAGCGGTGAATTTCATTTTCGATTTTGTTGCTTCTAAACACACACACTTTATTAGGAAAGATTTAAAATACACCCCTTGATCTGAGTGTCTCTAGACTTCCAGGTTGTTTGCAATCTAAGGCAAGCTCAGGGTGCACGTTAAAATAAGCCTTTGAAGCCATTTAAACCTCAGCCTCGTGGACTGCTCGAGATCCACCCCTAACTGTTCTGCAGCTTTCTTAAATATGCCAACAACTATTGCCATGCATGAGGGGCAAGTAAGTCTCCAATCTGAACGGTCTCTCTTCAGCCCAAGTCACGCAGCCATGCAGTCCCTGGGATGGGTGTGTTGTCAGAGCCTTGTGTTGATTACTGAGAAATTGTAAAAATAATATTAAAAAAAAATCTAAAGTGCCTCCACTTCAGAGAAATCAGGGCTCAGGGTTTTGACTGGAGCATCATCTCGTCCTTTAAAAGCTCTGACCAAATTATTGAGCTGATAAGCGATTCCCCTTGGTTTTACATGTGCTGGCATGAATTATCCTTGAGTGCTGCATATTAGGGTTGTTTTGTACTAAAAGGTGTTAAACACTTGTAATAAATATTTTTCCTTATTTCCCCTAGGACACAGTTCCATCTCTGGTTGGTGAAGCATAAAAAAGAGCTGTCATGCCCAGTTTTAATAGGCAATAGGATTTCAAGCCCCCAGAGTTGTTTCACAGTCTGGCAGTGGCCATAATGAAACTGGCCACTGTTGCCACAAGACTTTTTCCTCTCATGCGTTCTCCCCTGTTACCTCCCACAGCTGCTTGACTGGCAGGTCTCTTGCAAACTGCAAACATATTTACATTGGAGCTGGTAGTATTTCTTTAGCTGTCTGTGCCATCTTTCTCTTTTTTTTTTTTTTTTAATTTTTTTTCTTTCCCTTGCCTAGCTAGAGACTCAGCCTTAAGTTTAATTTTAAAGAATAAAATTAAACCGTGCATGCAATTAACTGCCTTTGAGCATGAACAGCAGTTCATTTTCATGTGTTTTGTTGTGAAGCAAATAGCTTGTTTGTTTGTTTGTTTGTTTTTTTCACACAGATTCCCAAATAAATGGGAAAGTACCACTATTCACTCGCCTAGGATTTATTCATGAAAATGCAATCACAAGCTCCCAGACTGTGGGCAGAGAGAGGTGGAGGGGTCCTTTCTCTGCACGAGACTCGGTGTCTCACGCTGCTCTGCAGCTCTGGAAAGAGCCAGGCTAACCTAAGCCAACAAGAATTCATTTGAGTCTCTAAAAAAAATTTAATATGTAAATAAAAGATACGTCTTTCACCTCTTTGAGGTACAGGTATGTTAGTGACACTAATAAGCTGTACACAAAAATGAGCATTGTAGCAAATGATAGATTTTCTGCACCCACCAATCGATCAGGCTTTAATAGGCATCTTCTCCAAATGCCCCTGCCCACTGAAAAGCTGGGAAAACAGGCGGGCCTTGCAATGCGCCTGGAGGGTCAGAGAGTTGGACCACGCAGGGAAACAACCCTCCCTCCCCCCGCCCCCCCTGCCTTT
>VZSZ01010037.1:1414554-1424554 GCA_013398815.1 Ibidorhyncha struthersii
CGAGAGCCCTCCATCCCCGTTCAACAATGAGCTTTAGCAAAGATTTAATTTATTTTCAGTATTGTGTTCTTAAAATAAATGCTGTGCCGTATTTTAAAACTGAATCAGATTAGTCTGTTTGGGGAAACACCGTAAACCATTGCAAAGAGTGATGGACTTGTTTGCCACTATTTCCTAAACGCAGTCAGTCGTATGCTGCAACTCACCCGTCAGTTCCCTTTCCCTCCTAACAAAGAGGGAAGACTGGATCAGAAGGGATCATCTCCATAGAAATTGTGTTGGCAGAACCTAGACTGGGCATAAATAAGGGTACAGACCAAGAAAACGAGAGCAATTAACTCTTTCAGGCTCTCAAATCACAAAATGCCGTCTTCTACATTTGGCTTCTCAGAAATGTGATGTGGAAAAGACCCCAATTCCTAGTGATGGTCTCAGTGACAAATAAATTGCTCTATTTGCCTTGGTCAGGGATGATTCATGTCTTTGTTATGATTTTTAAGCTAGAACGTAGTATTTTCCTTATTGTAAAAATTCCAGGTATTAGGGGAACTGAGGATTTCCAAGCACAGATGGCCAGATCTGCAGAATTTGGATCATTTCAGGGTGCTTGAAGCCTGGGAAAGTTGATTTGGCCCTCTGCAATGACAGGGACTACTTGCCAAGTTCCAGTCTAGCTCTGAACTCCTGTGGTATTCTGAGATGCCAATAGCTAGGATTTCTTATTTAGAGATCTGTGTGCTTTCTACTTCAGGGTAAAATGGCAAATAGTGTATTTTATTTCATAGAACCAGTATATTTGAGAGAAAAACTGATCGGGGACAGAGTGAGCTAGCAATTACCCACGTAGCTCGTATCATTTGGTCCATTAACTGGGCACCTGAGGATGATCTCCCTCTCCTTTGTCTAGCTAAGTCTTGCTCGCGAACACAAAAATGAGCCCTCTCCTGTAATCCATAGCTGCCTTTGTAAGCCTTTGCTCAGATGTGCTTAACCAGCTGCCTGGTTTTAGTCTCCTCACCCTCTCTTTTGCTTCCCTCTGACAAGGAAAGCATGTTCATGGTTCCCTGGCAGCATCCTCCTGGGACGCCTGTGCTTGCTCTGAACCAAGTCTGGCAGAGCACCTCCTCAAGGCTGGAGGCTTTCTGCAGCGGATGAGCCAGGGACCTTGACACTCTCCTCATTTCAGATACTGCAGTCTGCCCTGCTCACCATGCCATGGTCTTAGCAACCTCCCGAATACACGGACAAATACTAAGTGCTGCAGGGCAGCCAGTTCCTTAAGAAAAGACCTGAATGTCAGGCATTTTTACTTGAAAATGCTAGTATGTTGGTTTGGCGACGTGGATAGGTGTGAATGAGGAGAGGCGATTTGTTTGCAGTAGAATCATAGATGATCTTACACCTACATGACTGTTCGTTACTTAGATGCAACTTCATGACCTTCCACAGACCTCCTTTATAGCCGGTGCGATGTGGCCCAGGAAATGCAACTCCAGTTGTATAAAAAGACATGGAGTTTTAATTGCCGTTGCAGATATGAAATATTTCTTTGGTTGTAACAGTGTAGCTAAAGCTGGATTCAGGCTCCAGCTCAGCTCTACGGTGTCCTGAGGCTGAATCAGGCAAGATTCTGAAAATAAATGACCTCATAAGAAAACATATTTTTAGCATGCTCCTTCTTCAAAATCAGAAAATTCTTGCATGATTTTGTGATCCAAATAAGCTACCGTCTTACTGCCATCTGCACCAATTCTAAGCCAAAAAGAGACCATTCATATCCGAAACAGACAATAATGTAAATCAAAGATTCACTCAACCTCAAAATTTTGATACATATGAAACAGCAGAAATAGCAAAGGACTAGAGAAAAACAATGAACAAGCAAGACTTGCATTTGAGGAAATGTGTAAGAAGCGATTAGTTATATATAAAGCTAATGATTATACAGCCTGAAAAGGAAGTGATCCAAGGAAAAGCGATAGATTGTAATAAAGAGAATAGAGAATGGTATCTGGACCCAGCCATTAACAAGGGCAAATTGATAAAAGGAACAAATGTGAATCACATTGAAACAAGCTTTATTCTCCATTCGCTTGACTTGGGGAACTCCCTGTTGCAGGACACCAGCATGGCAGGTATATCCAGATTAAACATCATAAATAAATGTACTTTCTAGCTCGCGTTGGCTACATTTAATTTAAAGGGCTGCCTATGCCTCAGACATAGCATGTCTCTTGCAGGGAGTTATTCCTTGTCAGATAGACTATTGCAAAATAACATTCATTATCTTAACCGGTGCTGGAGGTAGGACACTGGACTAGATAAATCATTATATCAATTTTGCAAGAGGGCTGGCAGTTTCATTAATAAATAATTCGAACTAAGGGGAAAAGAAAACCTTCAGAGGACTACAGTGTTAGACACAGCCTGGCCGCAGCGGAGATGTTCGGTGGTTCACCTCTTGATATGGGGCAACATAAACTTTTGGAAATAAATATAAACAATGGCAATGAGCTTGTAATTTATATTTTATTTTGCACAAGCTTGCATATATACTGCACATACATTCAGTTTAGAGAAGATGGAAGGCACACAAGGCAATTGAACTACTGTATCCTTTAAGTGGTACAAAGCAAAAAGGTAAAAGTCTGGAGAGTATACAAAAGCTTTAAACACACAAAATAAAATCCACCCCCCCCAAAACATTTTTCCTGTGTTTATCTTAAATTTAGTAGCTGCCAAGCTAGAATTGTAACTTTTTTCGATCAATTGTCTACTGCACCTTTTTTTCCAAACGGACAGGGGAGTCTTATTGTTTTATCTTGTCATCAATTAATATTACAGTACATCCTTGGTAATACAAAATTGTACACCTTCATCAAATAAATTAGGATAAATTAAACCAATAAATTATGCAAAGTCTTCAGAACAATAGACAACAACAAAAAAATCCACAGTTGAAATTGCCTCTAGCTAAAAAATAAAATAAAAAAAATCAAAAATTGACTTTATCAGTTCAGTTATTGTACTATCTTCAAATTAAAGGGTCTTTATTACAAAAAAAGAGCTTAATAATGCTATTTACAACATATTGCTAAATAATATAAAGGCAGTGTTTTGTCACTTTTGTAACTATATACATATGAGTAATGGCTGGGACAATATCAGTTTAAACCTTAACCTTTGACTCTTCTGGGCAGCATTAAAACCAACCTAAAGAGGATTTTTTTTTCCTTCTTTTTTAGTTTCTGACTCTTACACGTTATATGGTAATGAGATGGTTATTGTGTTTGTCTAATATCTCACTCAAGTGGTATAATTAATGCAGAAAGGATGGATTTCAGAGAAAAATGTAAGCTCGCTGTTTCTTCTAGATTTGTTTCTATATATCCCAGTATGTTTGTGCATTCGGAAGGTGGCTGCTTCGGGAGAGAGGTGACTGTGGCTCAGATGAAAAGACTAAATAAAGTCATAGTGCCACCACCTTTCATACACTAAAAAGGATATTCCTAAGAAGATACAAAGGTTAAATACCAGTTTTCATCCCAGCTCTAAATATGAGCATTTTTAGCTTCAGTTTATAGATGGTTTACAACCAACAGTTCTACAGAAAACAAAATTGCATTTCCTTCAACAGAACATTTAAGTGCAATACAGTAACTGCTTACTCATATAAACCAGTTACATTCCTTAAGGGGAGCTTTTTGAAAACAATGCGTATTGGAATTTTCAAACACATAGTTGGTACCAGAAGGAAACATTTGCACTATTAACACCAATGATTGCTATATAATACACATGGCAAATATAGTTTTTGCTTTCACTTCTCATGTACAGTGCTCTTTTTGGGGGTTTTGTAAACCACTTTCCATTTTTAATATATATATATATCTTTCTGTATATATATATATGTATAATCTTTCAATGCTGCTGGTGAAAATCCTATCTTTAAAGCCACAAAATCTTCACCTTTATTTCTTAATTAATATTAACCTGTGGAAAAAAACATTTTGCTATTAACTGACTTCATATACATAGAAAAAAATTCTGCAATTTTACAGAAACCGTATCACCTATTCCCTTGACATCTGATGAAAGAGACTTAACTTTTAAAAGTAGAGAGCTGGATTTTCAAGAATGCTTTCAACTATCTATACAGTTACTGTAGTGTTTCTTATAAATTCAACAGATGTTTTCAGAATGTAGTTATTAAAATCTCACATCTTTATGCAAGAACATCCATAAGGTTGAATATTTACATTGCTTTATAAAAGTTCCCCTCGATTTTCAATGTTCACCCACATACCTGGTACAGTAACAAAGATTCTGCAAACTTAAAACACTTTAAATAATACTCAGAGGCACAAAGCAAACCTCAGGAATACATGGGTGAACACTTTCTTAAATAATTACTACATTCTAACATCTTCCACGTGTTTACCATTAAATGTGAAACGTTCCCATTAAACAACCAGAGATACAGTAAGAATTAAATGTTTTGTAGTTTCAAATAGAACATTCTTTTCACAAAACATAACAAATGTCTAAAATAGGTTCTTAATCTAGATAGGAAAAAGGTAAGCTTTTCACTTCATACGCATATTTTGTGTGTGTGTGTTTCTGTGTATATATACATACATACACCCACACGTTCTGTTTCTGTGTGTGACTACGTATGTATATGTATATGCACATATGTCACGTATGAAATATTGCTTCTATACTACTTTTCATCAGGCTAAGAAAACACAAGATTTGCACCACAGTTACAAAAAATTGGCTTCTACAAGAATTTTCAAAACTTGAATGCTGCTCAAACAATTGAGAAAAAATAATTTGCGTTATCAAACTGTTCTAAAAATTCTCTTCTTCAAAAACGTATTCTCCTGCTTTTTTTTTTTTTTTAATTTTTAAAAAGACACAAAATATGCATAGCTATCAACATTATGTCAAACAGCCGGAAAAAAAAAAAAAATCAGTGTTTATTGCAGCTGTAGTAATTGAAAAATAAAGTTTAAAAGATGAAAATTGTAAGCCACAGAAGGCACAAGAACAATTGTACTTGTGGGGGAAAAACTGGTATTTTGAAGGATTTTTTTTATCCTTCCGCTGGTGCATTTAAGGTCTAGGCACAGACTATAACCTCAAGTTTATATGCAGAAATAAATCTGAATTAGCAGTAAATGAATGGCAACATGGGGTTTCTACATGGATTTTGAAATTCTTTCCCTATGTAAACTTTTCATTACAATAAAAGTAGCCTCCTGCCTTTTAGCCATTTTTAGTGAAATAATATTGAGATAATTTGAAAGAAACTGCTTTCTGCTTACAATTTAGTAGGAGCTATGCCATGTATTTATAATTTTAGGTGTATTGGGAGGCACAAAGGCAATATGGCTATAAAATGCAGAAAAATCACATAACTGAAATGATCAAATTATCATTTATTCCTTTTTCAGAACAAGGAGTTTTTTATTTTGCTTTTAAGATGAAATTTCTACTCTTAATTCCTATGCCTCATTTACTATTGAGATTATGCTACTTATAAATAAATAAATAAATGCAACAACATCACGTGTTGAGTACACAATTTCACTTATTTAGATTATGTGAATCACATTGCAGCCAAATAATAATAATAATAATATTAATAATAATAATAATAATAATAATAAACAACGTAATAAAAGCAACGGTAAAATCACAGATTGAGATGGTAGCTAGTAATATGTCCACATAGTATGACTAAAGTATGGCTTTGCTTTCTTATGTCCAAGGTGACAATGCAGTGTTATATTTTGTATCTGATGGTATGCCAATGATGAATTTACTGTATGAAAACTTGAGCATTTTATGCCACTTCTTCCCATAAATCAAAAAAGTGCATGAACACAATTTTCATCCTTTCTTACTCAGAATTCACTGGAGTTACATCTTTATGAAGTGTAATGTTTACCAAATCATGCACACACACACAAAAAAAAAAAAAGAAAAAAGAGAACAAAAGGAAATGAAAGAAAAGGGAAGAAAAGAAAGAAAAAGACACATCCTGTCTACTGTAAGGGTACATACAGTATTAGGTACTCTCAGGGAGTCTAAGATCAAGACGATTTGTTTTGCTTTTAATGCATAGTGAAAACGTTGGCACTTCATCCCATGCTATTGTCTGCATTGCCTATACTCCACAGATACTGCCAGTGCTTGAAAAGAATGACAGGGAATCGTAGGATTGTGCTGTTTAATTTGAAGTCAGCAGGTTTTTAAGGCTTTCTGCTAACAATAATTGCTTTCATACATTTCTGTCTATCAGCAGTATTTGTAAATGAAGTGAAATTGCAATGATCAGGTCAGCTCTTTAGTCACATGGGTAAACTTTCACTCTCCAAAGTCAAAATGTAATTTTAAAATAAAGAAATAAGATACCAATATCCTCGATGGTCTAAATATAATTTGCAGCTAATTAGGAACTTCCTCTAGATTCAGATTGAATTACGTAGGGGAAAATACTATTGATGATAACAATAAATTCTTACTGCATCCGTACAAAAGACGACAGAAAATGACAAATACAGAGTGCCATAGCATATTCAACCTTCCCCCAAATTTCTGGAGACGATACCTTTCTGAAAACACAAGAAAAGGAGAGCCATTGAAGAAAGCACAAGAACTAGCAGCTAGCTTTCTTTCCGTCTGCCGACATATCATGGTACAGCATTCAGGCGAACCCAGATCCATCATGGACTTTAGACCGTAGCTCAGATTTTGGTCAAGACTAGCTCCAGCTTCAGAAGCCAAGTGCAGCGCATTGCTCAAATAGATTTTTTTTTTCTTTAAAGCTGCACTTACTGTAATTTTAAAAATCCAATTTAGCTATCTGAACCCTGCATAGCCAGGAGGACACTGAGATTTTTTGTATATGCTTGATTAGATTTTTATGAAAATGTAGGGTTTTTTTCCTTTGCCTCAGCACTGCGAGGTGAAGACGCTTTCTTCTACTGTATCTAAGATCATTCAGAAAGTGCTTTTCAGGACAGATGTTGAATACAGACAGAAAACTTTGTATGCTGGAAAGGGGATTTTGGGGGGCAGAATGGACTACGGAAAGAATAAATTTAGGGACTAATGCCACTTAAATTAAGACCAAGACATGGCAATATAGGAAGCTGAAGGTTTCATTTTTAGTCTATGGAGAGTGAAATGCTTCCGCTTTAATAAGCTGACCATATTCCAAAATTAGTGTGGTAGATACAATATTGTGCATGAATTACTGGCCTCACCCTGCAAGAACGGTATTTGATTTGTGCAAACATCCCTTGCTGCAACTTAGAGAAACAACAACCTGGCATGTTGATTACTGGTGCAGGGTATTTATCATTTCTGTAAGGAAAGCATGAAGAACAGGGTTTGTTTTTCTGGGTATCACTTCTTGGAGTGAGTACCTAAAATAGATGTTGTAGTTTTTTGAAGTATGAAACAAAATCTAGTTATTGGTTAAAAAGTATATAAAATAAAAAAAAAGCTTGAAGCTCATGAAGTGACTCCACAGCGTTCAGACCTTTAGCAGTATAAACATAATATAAACTTCATTGTCTGTAGTATTGTGCCGTGACATTAGTCTCACTAAGACAAAATGCCACTTTGCAGCAAGCAATAAATCTGACAAAGCGTTTTTAAACATAATGCCCTAACTTGCTAAGACAGGCTTTTACACACTTCCAAACTTCTCCCTGAAAATTAACCCAGTTGATTCTCCAAATGTTAAGGGTCTTGGGCAAAAGTAAACCAAAGGCTGAAGTAAAATAACCATCCCCTTGGAACTGAACAAAAACTTAAATCCAGGAGGGATCACAGTCTAATTTCATATACATATATATGTATGCGATACACATATATATGAAATTAAAATAGAGACACACATGACTTGGGCATCAGAAGGGGACTGCTACTTTCATACATTCATAAATAGCTGCTGAACTCTCTACTCATGAAGAAGCTCTTGTAGGCAGTTTGGGGATTTGAAAATCTCGGGGACCTCACTGTCCAGCTTACAGATGACCTTGTATATGGCCTTCTTCCAGGAAGGATCAACATCTTTGCCTGCGATAATGGCATTGAAAAACTCCCGTAACGTGATCTGAGCCACTTCCAGGAATCTCTCTGGAACCTGCTGATACAAGGAGACAATGGCATTAATACAGTTTTCAATTTCAAGTCTCTGGTTCTTCAAAGGAAACTGAGCTAAGTTCTTTCTTTCAGAAAGGGGCTTACATAGCACCTGCATTTTCTAAATGTGGCAGCCTTCTATTCTCTTATGCAAAGCTGTTATATATAGTACTATAGCAATAACTTTTATAACATGTGTTAGAGATCTTTGTAAAGTCTACTGACAGAATGTAGGTAACAAAATGTTACTGTCTGAGTTTGGAGAGTGGGGGATTTATAGGATATAATTAGCAGGAGGGGAAACAAACACAATTGTCTTTAAGGAGAGAAATCTCTGCTTCATATTTTACCCGTGCATTTATGACTATGTTCTCCTCTCCACGGGGGAACTAATATGAAAGTTCTGCATGCATAGAAAGCCCTCTCTACCTCTGCTCTTAACTTTGGTCACAACCAGTGCTGAAAGCTATCAAAGAAATAGGGTATCTCTGAATGTTGTTGACAGTTTAAGAACAAGCAAGCAAGCAAGCAAGCCTTCAGCTAATGGCTTGCTTCTGTGGCTGTTGCGCATGAGACCCCCCCTAAGATAGCTTTCTCAGGAGACATTATGGTCTCCCCTTCTTTTTCAGAAGCCTACAAGTAAAACCCCAACCTTTTCAATGGGTGCATTGTGCTCCAAGTGGCTACTGAGCTGGGATGCGTTATACTCATCCGGCTTTTCTAAATGTCACTGCGGCTTCACGGGTGACCCAAATGGCCGGCTAGCAGGGGCATGCCACTCTCAGAAGCCCCTGAACAATGGGCGAATGTTAAAAAAAAAACAGTTACCTCCAAGTTTTGGTAATTCATCCTAAATAGTTGTCTCAGGCACCAGCACCACATTCTTACCCTCTGCCTTAAATGATTCAAAAGTAATCACTATAATGAACCGTAGGTCAGTTGCAAGGTTGAGGTCATCTCCATAAAGGTATTATTTTCCATTTTTATTACGGAAATATGGCTTCACATCTCTAGAACTGCTAATACACAGCCGGCCAGTAGCCAGCATGCTTATAATAGCAAGTATTCCCTCACTGCTATTCTTTGCCCACTTCGGCAAGAGGACTTCTCTGACCTGCAGTGGGGGCCACTTCAACCATTTCTGTGGCCAGCAGACACCCTGGCAGATCTCACTCATTTACCGACTGCATGTCACATTGCCAGATCAGGGCCAGCAGCTTATCCTCTGCTTCAGGCTTTTGTTCTCCCTTTGGAAGCCACTTTTAGAAAACTTCTCTGGAAATGTGCATGTTTAACTCGATACGATAGAGCTCTGGAGCCTCGCTTACCTATCACTGTTGCAGAAACACTAGCAGTTTGCTAGGCACGTTTTGCCATCAGATAAGCATGAGATCAGCTCCCCCTGACACCAGCTGACAAACTCTGCTTCCAGAAGCCCCACGGCCCGCAGAAGTCTTCTGTCTACCTCCAAGAGTGAAAATCAGCCCCCACACGTTTTTTTCTGCGCCCAAAGACAGGCTGCCTTCTGTGGAAATTTTTCATTCAACAGGCCACACAGAAAAAGTGCTTTTACAGATGTCCTATTCCACCAATAATTATGAGGGAAGAAAATAACTATTATGTTTCACTTGTTCCAGCCCAAAAAAAATAACTTAAAACTTCACATAACCACTCTGCTGTTTGGGCGCTTGGTAATATGTCTACAAAAGATACCACACTTGTCTCATTCTTGCATTGCTGTAAAAAATGATACACTTTCTGGTTCAGGCAGTTCAAACAACAGCTCATGTGCTGTTCATCACCCTTGGTATTGCTGGGCGCCAACCAAGGGGAGGGA
>VZSZ01010037.1:1429554-1444554 GCA_013398815.1 Ibidorhyncha struthersii
AGTGTACCTACAGACTTTGCCTGTGGTATTGTGCTGGAGTCTGATAGTGTGTTGTATTACTAATGTTCCAAGAGTAAACACACTTGTAGGAAACAGCTATAGTTCAAGGCTGCACTTTAAAAAAAATAAATGTTTCATCAGTCTTAGCAAAGGAACAAACGGCAATAACACTCTGTATCATATTTTACAAAGCTTCAAAAGAACAATGTCCCGTTGAGTGAAATTCAGTAGCATTCTGTAAACATTAATTTAAGGAAATCAATAGGCTCTGTGAGCTAAAGCCATATTGCAAGATAAACTGGCTGGAGTGCTACTTTGTCAAACAGATTTTAGTTTTCTCGGCTAGATAAAGACGGTTTCAAAATGGGGTAACGTGTTGCAACCAAGGTTTGAAAACTATGTGGCCTTCAAACAGTCTGCTTGTTCCTACTACAAAGCTGGATAAACATACTTTAAAAATGATAAGATTGGGCCAGGATTGATTTTACTTTCAAATTTTATATAAAGTAGAATTCTTGGTGAGTGTGTGTTTGGATTTTTTTGATCCTAATTATGAGCAGAAATAAACAAGCGCAACGCAGACAGCTCAAGACGTCAGGCTGCCGGGAGAGGTTAAATTATGTGGAGGCGGCTTTTTTTTTTTTTTTTTTCAATTGTAGGACATCATGGATTTAAAAAATCTTTATTCATGTTGACCTGGTGGGCAACAACTCTCCTTGCCAAATAGGAAAGCCAAAATCTCTAGTGGACTTGGGATCAGAGGTCTTCAGCTGGTGAAGGCTGCTCACGTTGCAGAGCGCAAGGTCGTGGTAACGGGAGGTAAACAGGTTGGAGGGGGCGAGAGGGGGGAGGCCAGATCACTCTTCTAGTTGGATGATCTAGACAGTGGCTATAGAGAGGGACTCCGCGGGGAGCCTCTTAACCCAAGGATAAGGCGTAAACAGCATCTATTAGGCAAGTGATGGAGAACCTCTCCAGGATGATAAGCGAGTCCACTGTCAGGGGAGCAGTCTCACCATGGGTAGCTCCGGGTCAGACAGCTTTAATGTGCGTGCACAGCGGTCCACACCAGCACAGGTACAGCAACGGCAGCGGAGATTCAGAGAAAATATTTCTGCTGAGAAAACCTAATACAAAGTACAAACTAGATGTGCACAGGCACCCCCCACCGCCAAAATCAATGTAAGGTGAACTTTGGGGGCAAGGTGCAACCTTTTTAAAGGACATGCTTGAGAAACTCCACTTGCGTCACCCACGCATAGCCCTGAGCCCCTTCCTCACATGAGGAAGATTTAAGCCTGTGGGCTCTGGGGGCAAGCTGACACCTAAACATGTATTCCCATACCCACAGCCTGTTGTGTAGGAAACCTGTCGAGGACAAGCCCTTCTGCTTCCCCCCTACCCATAAGACACTGCATCAGAGCAATGCTGGGGTCAAGCCAGCAGTAACGCAGTGAGGCATCACGCTTCTGAAGCCACTTCTCTGTGGACTTGCGGGGAGGCTGGTGACACTGGGACCAGCCCCTTCCCTGCGTGCATCCCACCGAGCCAGGGACCCCCCTGCTTTAACGAAGAGCTACCAGGCAGCCCACCTATCCACTGAGCCCTCCGCAGACTTACACAATTAGTGGCTGCAGGCAAAGATCTGCCACCGTTTCCAGGATAGTACTGCCCTGAGCACCACTGCCCTACCGTCGGTTTTCCTGCGCTCTCAAGAGCAGCATCTGCAATACCTTGCTGGTGTCCTGGCTCCTTCCACGTTTATCCAGACCATCACATCCCCTCACACACTGACTCTTTTCCCTGAGCGCAGCGAGCTGCTGCGTGGGACCATCTTAGTGCTGCGAGTTGGTGTGGCAGCATATCAAGCAGGAGGCTTTGGCTTCTACACAGAAATTGGAGGCAGGTTTTGGAGTAAGTTGCTACACTTTTTGGCGCGAAAGCCACAGCAGCATATGGCCCAATGTTCTCAGTTTAAGTCTGACACTTAACATTATTTAACAGTTTCTGTGTTAGGTGCTTTATAAGGTAAAGGAAATTAACAATTTTCAGCTAATTAGATCACTCAATTGGCTGAACATCCTGGACACCTCTTAGAAAAAAACAGGTTGGCTCAGGCGATGGTAAGGCTAATGCCTCTTCCATTATCACTTATGAGGAGACGGAAATAGTTGGAAAGGATGCTTTTATTTTAAAAACACAAATGAAAAATACCTCAACTATTGGACACTCTGGTAAACACACTTTTCTCCCAACCACCACCTTTCTAGAAGGCAGGGGGCCAATTTGCCCACTGCTACATGTGTCCCAACCCCCCTGGTTACAGCACCAGCTCTCTGGTGCCACCATGGTCTGCATTTATTGCCTTCAAGTTTCCTCTCATGAGTCCCGCTGTACAAATCTGTTAAGAAACAGATTCTTTGGAAAGAGAAAAAGATGGACAAGAAACTGGGTGGCTGTTCAGGATGGTCTGCTCTCCCACTGTGGCACACAACTTGCAGTCCACTTTTTTGGGACAACGCTAACAACAAAATGCTCAGCCTGGTAGTTGGGAAGGGAAAAGCATTAGCCCAAGTCTGGCTCAAAAGGGAAAAATTAGGAAAACCACAGAGGTTTCTTATTGCAGTTACTGTTACACTGTAGTGTTTTTACTCTTTATAAAAAGCTGGAGAAAACATGCCCCTCAAATGATTTAAGAATGTATTTTAAAAGCATTTGCTTGAAATAAAGCTGAGATCCCTTATCCCTTGAGTAGAGTTTGGGACACTAGTAATCTACTGCTGGCTTACTGTTATCTCCTCTGCCAAGCTCACAAAGAGGAGAGAGAATGGGCATGGCTCTTACAAGGAAAAAAACCTGACAGTGGGGCTGCTGAGATGTCTGATAATATCGGGGAAGTGAAAGTGGTAGTGCAGTGAAAATGGATACTGCGTGATACATTAGATTTAATCACTTGCATTTCAATTAAGCTTTTCCACAAATAAAGATTGGGAAGTACTCTGCAGGCTCCCTGCGCGGCTGGAGCGCCAAGCGCCGTTGGTGCTGCATGCCCCGGCTGGACGCACATAACAGCGCTTCCGCAGCTCGCTCAGGCTGAAACCCCTCTTCTGCCTCATGGGGTCCTCCCTGTTAGGACCCATCTTCCCATTTCGCAGTACACGAGAGGCATCCCACACACGTCAGTACCCCTGGAGGATCCCTGTCCTGGGACTGCTGTGCCCATGATTCAGGGGATGAGCCTATCACTCACGGAAACACAGCTACTCTCTCATGCAAACACAATGGCCTTAACATGCTAGTTTTTAAGCACAAAAGTTGGTAAGACTTGCGAGTAGAGGGGGCAAAAACAAAATAAAAAGACTTTCCATTTACAATTTATTTAGACTTTTTGAAAATCAGTTCTCTCCCTTCCCCATCCTCAAAAATCATCGATAGCATTTTACTGGGGAGATGATTATCAAATTTCATTTTCTGCCTTACTGATGAATTAGAACTGCATGAGATGTAGAGGTTTCTAATGGAAACTCTGATTGCCCTTAACTTACTGCATTGCCAATGTCACTGCCGCAGAATGGAAAAATCACTCAGGCTCTTACGGCTTATGATAGTTGGGGGTTTAGTATGTGTTGGGAAATGTAAGGAAGAATCACAGGAGGGGTTACTGTCACACCCAAGAATCTGTCATACAAAAACTGAAGGAGAAATAAAACTCTCGCACACAAGAACAGTCTAACTTTAACTCAGTCCCATTGTGGTGAAATGCAATCTGCTACAAGAGGCTGTCTACAATGCCAAGCGGCATATTATGTACCCTGCTGCCAAATTCTGGCAGGTACCGCATACAGGCGCCCACAAAAAACCTGTCCAGAAAAGTGAGTACAGGGATGACCACCCAATTCTGGCTCTGCTGCAGGAACAGCAGAGAGGTTATTGCATACTCCCCTGGACACATCAGCCAGATGGGAATGTGATGTGTTACTCAGAAAGACCAGGAGGCACAGCCTGGACTGTGATGAGCAGGTATGTCTCTCACCAGCACTAAGTCCTCTGCTCTCATGGTGTATTTCCATGCGTAAAAGAGCTGGGCAGGCAGAAACTGCTGGTTAAACCATGGATATAGAGGAAAAGTGGTTCATAGAGATTGTAGTGTAGTGGGGATTTTTTTTTATGTTCAGCAGAATTTGGGCCCCAGAGGAACCATTGACACTATAGCGGAAGTGACAATTAATGGCTTATACATCTAGAGCACATCTTATATATATAAAAATATTGTCACAATCAGTAGGTATCTGCAATTAGTGTTACTTGCTCTTGCTCACTCTTTCCACTTCTCTGCATTGCAGTCACCTTTGTCTTCAGTGTCTGGCCCTGAAAAGCTCCAACTGTGTTCTCTCTTTCCTCGGTTTGTGTCTGCTGAGGTCGGGGGGGTGAGGAGGGACGTAAGGGAGAGTGATGGGAAGCAGGTGGTGTTTAATCAGTCTGGCAGGGAAATAGGCAGTCACCAGGGTCCTTTTGGGGGTGGCATGAAGGTGGTAAGCATGCCCTCTGGCATCAGGGTACCTCCTTTCCTCCTTCCCGTGGCTGAGGGTAGGGGCAGGGGAAGGAAATTGCACATGGTTATAGGTGAGGGGTGTTGCAAATGAAACCCTGGCTCCACCAGCCCAGGCTCCCAATGATTAACTCTGATGAACCTCCTCCCAGCGTAACCATGCTTTTCTGTGCAGCCAGAGCCCATTGTGGCGGGATAAACTGTTCCATCTATTGCACCCTGAGCAAATTGGGCTGCAAACACCGCATTACAAGCTGCAGTGCAGGACCTGCCGGGGATTGGTGAGCCTCGCAAGCCTGCGAGGTCAGAAGATGAAGTCTTATGTTCTAATGGACCGAGCTCCCTCTCGTTTCACTCCTCTTTATCCATTGCGGAAGTAAACGGTGCGACTCCAGACAGCACTGGATTAGATAACCTCGAGGCTGGGCCTCATCTGATGGAGCCAGCCCTCTCCGCAATTGCATGAGATAAGTCACTTTGGCTTCCCCCTGAACATTGATACTTGGCAGTTAAAGGGCTTTTATTTGCGACGTTGATTTCCCTTCTCTCCTCTAAAAACTTTCTGAAGTTGTAGACTACTGCTTTAAATGCATTTATGCGTCTATGCCACCGTTCTTCCCTAAGTCCCAATCAATGCAGCAGTCTTTCTGCTTAGCAACAGAGATCATGCCACCCTGGTCTGCTGCTCTCTACAAAGCCGCTCCATTAACTACAGAAACAAGTTCAAGGCCACATCTTTGAGCACTCTGGACCACCACCTGGACACGGCTTCTTCTGACGACACGCTTCCACTAGATCACTGAAACTGCCCCCCCGCAGAGGGCAGTTCACGAGTCCCTCCAGTGGCACACAAAATGAGGCAGAGCCCGGCTGCGTACCTTCCCCCTCTGCAGATAAGAAAGATGAACCTTGCCCCTTCCAGATCTACAGGGAGAAATCATCTCCAATACGTTGATTACCTTCGGCTAGCCCTTCTGGCTGGCCCTCTGTCTCTCACCCACCCACACTGGCACATCAGGAAGAGGCCAGGCTCTTTCTCTGCACTACAAAATTCAGCCATACACGAGTACTGCAGGTGATGGGCTCTGTGTAACTACAGAAAGTGATCCAGTAACCTGAAGACTCCCTCCCTCTTGGACCGAACAGTATTTCTTAACTTCACTTCTTTTGTTATTAATGTCACTTCAGTAGGATACTGAACCATGGCTACTTCACTTCCCAAGTTCTCTCTCTCTTGTGCAGGTGAAGGACACACAGTCCTCATGGGCCCCTGCAATATTCTGCTGTTACTTCCCCACAGCCTCAGTGTTTCGCCCTTACAGATTTAAGTATCTTTGAAAACAGCATCCCCATTGCGCTTCACACCAATGTTGGAAGGTCCTTCCGCACGCAAATCCGTGCTGCCACTGCTCTCTCAGCCCAGGAATACCTGCTTTGAGAAAGGGCAGAACCCCAGAAAGCCGGGCCAGAAACCAGCGTGGGTCATGATGCTGCTAAACCTCTCCCACGGTTTCCAAAGGTTATGACAATTTGTTAATTCACATTATGAGAGCCTGACTCCCATCCATTTTAAAACACGTGAAGATATCAAGCAAACAGTGTTCTGCGTGAAGGTGACCTATTCAAAGCCCTATAGGATGGGCAATCCTATCTGTAAGACTTCTGTTAAAGTCAGTCACACAGCCCTGACCCCTCACTGTGAGACGGTATCGGCAGGGACCTCCTCTTTTGGCAAGCACACCTTATAAAAATAAAAACAACGCCCCCCTCCACCCCACATCCATAAACACAATGGCTCTGTGGCTCCCAATGCAGGTCTGCATTTCATTTTTAGTTTTAAAATAACCAAATGAAACTTTTTTCCAATTAACATTTAACATATATTCACAGACTTGACTGTATAGTAACACAACAAAAGACAGCTCTTCAGCTGGCACAGATTACTCAGCTGCAATGATTGCCGGAGCTGATTTACACCAGAAACTGAGAATCCAGCCCAGAATTTAATTCAGTGTCATGGAGAAAAGGCATGGGGTGGGTGGGATGTGGAGGGAAAAATCTTACAAAGCTTGTAAGCTAACTCACTATTTGACATCGCTCTGGTACGTTATTTGTATCAAACAGCTTACGTAAAGTTTCAAGATCGTACATTTTCCTCAATTTTCACAGTACAAAATGTTCTATGTCCTTTCAATGTGACACATTAAAACAAGATATAAGAATTTCAGCTGATCAGGTCTCGTCAACACCCTCGTCCTTCAATGGACAGTGACACTTCTCCAGAAGTTCTGAGTGAGAAATTTAACTATGTGGTCTAAAAGAAATTTTAAAAGTCTGGAAGAAACATGTGCAACTTGGATTTTACCCATTACCACAACCAGGATTTATTAAATGGTAAGAGAAATCACTGGTTTCTTTTCATTTTCTTTTTTTCCCCCTTTTTTTTTTTTTTGCAAACACCAAGTTTTACAATTGAACTGCCTAGCTTAACAAACTCTTTTTATATGCAGCATGAATGAAAAAGCATTTCAGCTTGTGAGGGATAAGACTTTACGTGAGTGAGGGACAACATGGGTTAAAATTCACCTTGCTTCTCACTCCTCATCTACGACGGGTTTTTGGAGAACGACGGACATCTGGAAATCAGTTTTACATAGAAAAATAGAAAACAGGGAAGAACTAGGAAGATGAATAAAGGCTCATCACAGACACAAAAGACCAGAGCAAAAAGAAGCTTGGATTTGGGTATTCTTGTCTGGCAAGGAGGCAGGCAGTAAGGCTAATGAAGCATTTGCGATATGGGACGTATGCCAGCGTAACAAAGAAGATGTGCATCAGCTCTGCAGATGTGCCAAAGCCCCCAGAGCAAAATAATGACATAATCACCATCAGTGTCACAGACCAGACTGTACACAAGGTGACATGGGAGAGAATAAATAAGAGTCTTTAGAGGCCTGTAGTACACACACGGGAAGGAATAGCCATTCCTCACAACTGCCACAAGAGAGTGGCGAGATGTTGGGTATAATGTGTGCAGCTAGCAAAAGAAATCTTGAATTGTGCAAGGCTAACGCACTATAAATTGGTGCTTTTCTCGATCTCCAGTTGACGTTTCAATTCCCACTACCCCTTGTTGAATGCAAAATGAAATGGCAGTAGGAGTCGGAAGAGTTTGCCAAGTTTTGTTTTGCTTTGTTTTTGTTGGTTTCTTTTTTTTTTTTTTCCTTGGAAGGGGGTTGTTTTGTTCGAGAAGAGGATGGGGCAATAAGGATGAGTACTGGTAAATAACTGTAAAAGCAAAAAGCAAAAACCTCACAACAAAACACAGCACACCGCCGCTACATGCACACACGCTCACAGGCAAAGAAACTCTGCACCATTCAGCTGGAACAATCCTAGGATTCCCCCAAAGTAAAATTAGAAACAAACGAGGACGAGTTTTGCTTTTTTTTGAGGGGTGGTGCTTTCTGGTTTACTGCTATCCCTGAACCAAACCAGGAAAAATCCCACTAAAATATTTTTCCACGCTAGAAAAGATTACTATTTTATTGATCAGTAATAAAACACCGCTTAGGGCAATTTAGTACTTAACATGTTATTTGCGGTGGGGAGTAATCTGAAATGCTCTGAGTAGCCTTAAATCATTTCACAACAGCTCTTCCTGCATAAAAGCAAGTGTTTGCCTCCGTACAGCTGTGTGATTTTGTGGTATATTTTTTTTAGGGGACTTTTGTCAATTTTTAAAGGGAACATCTGTTTGATAAAGTAGAACAACACTGGTAGTAATCCACAGGCCTAAGCGGGCAAACTGTGAAAGAGCAGGAGGTACGCTGAAGGTGCCAACAGACTCTTGCTGAAGGAACGCTCAAGTACGTAATTGTTTGCAGGATCTGGCCCTCCAAGAGGAGCTCAGAAGAACAAAGCGCTTGGCTTCACCAGTGTCCCTTTTCATTGCTTCTAATGAAAGATTCATAAGAATAACTTTAATTTTTTATGATCTTTTTTTGCATTACTGTATTAGCTGCGTCTACTTTGTATGCAATTTCTTCTTAAATACAGAAAACCTGTTTCAAAATACCAGGCATAATAACTTAATCAGTACAATAATTGATCTTGATTGTTGTGCAGTCCTTCTTAGCATTAAGGAAGTGAGATGGATCCCAGAAAATGTTTTCTATGATTATTCCCTTTCATTGCAAAGGGATGTATTTATGAAGAATGCAGGTGAAGGTCTAGAGAGGAGTGGTTTTTTATTTTTTTTTAAGACAAAAAAAATTATTAAAACCTCCCTAATTTGCTAGTTAAACTGTTCAGTGGAAGAATGATTGTATTTGTCCTTTTTGGCTTCGCCCAATTAATTGGAGCAGTAACATAACGATTGTTAATAAACAGCCCTAATTTGACTATACTTCTTGCCTATCTACTCTAACTGCACCGTATCTTTGTTTAGCATATCATCTGGGAAAACAAGAAAGCATGTATATACTTTTGTTCTGTTGTATATGAAGTTTAATAATTACACCACAGAGGATTCTAAATTAATTGCAGAAGGCACAACAATATTAATAATCTGTTTAGCAAACTCCGGCTTCTTTGCACTTTGATGTTATGAGCAGCGACAGTATGAACTGTGGCAGTTTTTTAAATTGGGCGAGTGTTTGTTTCTGTTACAGCTTATACCAATGTTTTCTTTTATGCTTTTTCTACTGTGCACCTTTCTTCCCTCTAAGAAAAAAAAAAAAAAAAACAAACCACAAAACAAAACCACAGAACAACTCAACAAACAAGCCTGTGCTTATTTGGGTGCATTTTGATCAAAGCTGACAGATCGAATTTTCAATTTCTTTACCAAAGTTTCATTGCAGCCATTCTTCATAATTACAGCAGCGTTTTAATTTTTTTTTTCTTCCCTTGAATAGGAGAGAAGGGGTTCTGAGAAAGTTTTTAATTAGCTAAATAGGTCTGTGTAATCTAGATGAAATAAACACGCCCGTTTGAAAGGGTTGTTAGAACTTTTCCAGCCATTTAATCCATAGATGGCTGAACACAATGATACCTTCCACAGAAAGCTACAGCCACCACCAGCAGCTGTTAGAAGAGAGCTTGCTCCCTGCTCCTATTGATAACCCTTTGTGGAATGAAGAAAAAGAGCTGAGGGAAGGAGAACTGAATGTCAGACAATAGACATCGCTACACACACTGTCTCTGAACTTTCCTCATCTCTGAAGGACAATTAATTATGAAGGCCTTTGGGGTAGGTCGAAGCAAGGGAAAACCTACTGCTGGCCCAGCACTCCAGCCGCTATCTCTGTGTTTGTTAAATGGTTGTGCCTGTTGGGGAACCAGAGTAGCAGCCACCAAAATAGCCAATAGATCATTTAGGAAAAAAGAGCAAAAGATTTTTTTATGTGTGTCTGTCCTTGTATAATTCTATTCTCACTGTGAAATCATCCATACACAAAACACAAGGACAATTTTTTTTTTTTTTTTTAGAAGAGCCACAGGGTAGGTTACAGTCAGAAACGGCCTCTCAGTGGTGTGTTAAAAAGGATGGTCTTTTCACCAAATCATTTCACAGAGGCAAAACAGACAAACACAAAGAGTTGAGACTTTTTCTCCTACATTAAATAGAGTAACTGATAAGGTCAGACATATGATACCTAAAGACATGAATCTGTGAACTCTTGAAGTCAAAGGACTTCTCTGTGCAAAGGAACAATCTTTCAAAGGAAATAGATCATAGAACTCCACTGAATCCCCTTTAAACTTTATGAAGCAGGAGGAGAAAAAGCTCTAAGTAGGGAAGCTTGACAGAAGAGCCTTGAACTATTTTCTGAAGGAAAGATGAGACCCTCCCTAGGCTGCCACAAAACATCTTTTTTTTTCTAAAGGCTCTTCTGAACTTTGATATGTGCCAAGACACCGCTATTGAAAGCTGTATAATTATGTGCTATAGCCACTGTAGAAAATGCTTTGTTCACCACAACAAAGAACAATAAGCAAAGTAAAGTGACATTACACTGTATCTTTTTCTTTAAGAATGTTGAGAAAGGTCACGGTACGTTATAACTAATAAAGCTGTTGAGTAAGGAAGTTTAAAGTTGATCTTGCTGTGCTTAAATGTAACCCAATGACAAAAAGGCAGAGGGAACTAAAATTGTAATGACATTAAAAAATAGATCATATATCAACGTGCTAACTTCATTATACAAACACCTTGAATGCAAAGGACACAGAAAAAACGAGTGTCATCCTGCAACAGTATTCCTCTCGCAATTCTCTCCCTAATAGCTTCCAACTACAACCTGCAGTTCAACTAATTGCAAAAACTGATTAATAAGCATTAATTGATACATGCAATGCAGGGACCTTCTATTGCAAGCCGTGGATTTTGTTACTTGATTAAAAACCGGGTTCGTTTCCTATGCAGTTTCAAGGAAAGCTCTGCCGTTCCACAAGACAGCCTCTTCAAAATTTAAAAAAAAAAAACAACAAAACAAGCAAGCAAACAAACAAAAAACGAACAAAAGGAGAGAGGCCTGAGGGCACCAATTACATTTCCTGAAACCAAGATTTTTAAGTGAAAAAGAAGTTCCATCTAGACACGTATGTTTCAGGTTTTCCTCAGAGGAATCGGGACAGTTACGTTGCTATTCTCAAATTGCCGAAGCAGCTTTACTCTCCTTCCGGCAGATGACCAGGCATTGGCCTTCTCACTTTGTCTTTAAGAACTCCGAGAACGATGTAGAGACGCTACAACAATAAAGCCCTTGAAGGAGGAAGCATACAGCTGAGGGAAAAAAAATGCGAGGAGTTTAACACTGAAACAAACAACTGTCCCGTTCGGCTGTGCCCACTGCGGGTACCACCACAAGCGCAGCCCGCCACGGCACAGCGGTTCGTACGGAAAGAGCAATCTCTGAGATGGAAGTTAGCAAGTTACGGATTTGATTTTCACTTCTCTTGAGGCCACTTTACACAGCTCCAGTTGTGTAAAGGAGTATTTGAGTGATTATAAATTCTACTTTACGGTGCTCGTGTATCGCAAAACCACTCATAAGTGGCCTTAGTTTAAATAAGAATCAGGTTCGAAAGCTTTAATTCTCCTTTTGATGAACACCAATTCAGTTCAAGATGAATCCTGCAGATGAAATCGGGGAAGAATACAGGTTCCTAAAATAAGCACGAGTGGCCAGAATTTTCGATAATTTAGGATGTCTTAATTTTTGGATGCAGTGCTGGGCACACTTCATTTTCAGGGAATGGACCGTTGAGGACCTCCTGACAAAGTGGCTCTCATTAACAGATCTCCAGTTGAGCATCCCAAAATGGAATTGACCTAAAACCATCGTCACTTCTGAAAATTTTGGCAGCCAGCTTTCCTCTCAAGGGTGCGTAGGCCGCTTATGCGACTGGGTTATTTCTTAGATTTTATAGGTGGTGTTATTTGAATTGTTTTACATAATCTCATTGATTTTTATGGGACTAACTCACAGTGCCTTAAGTTAAACATTCTGCTAAGACTTCAGTACAACTGGTCTTAATTAGGTTTTTCCCACTAGTATGGTCTTCCCCTGCCAAAAGCAGAGCAAACTTCTTAAAAATGGTTTTCTCCCCCTTCGAATCGATGACACGTGCCATAACTAGTGCTATGAAAAGAGGCAATCATCGCATCAAGCCCCACTGTACCAAAACTGCATACAGTGTATTTGTGCAAATAACGCAGCTTGGCAGACGTTTCACTATTGTGATCAATCTCAATAACTACGTCTGCAAAATCGGGTGAGTTCCCGTGAAGCAGCAGGCAGGCTGAGCTCAGAAAGATGGTGTGTGCGGGGGCTTGCTTTGGTGCTCATTTGCTCGCTACCCAGAGGAGCGTGGCGAGTGTAAGGAGTAGGCAGGAGGGCACGGAGCGAAATCGCTAGCTCAGAGAGACCCTGAGACTTCAGAACTAAGACTGAGTCGTTAAATGCCCAGAAGGAAAAGGAACGGGCATCGTGCAGAGAGATGTTAATACACAGAGAACGACAGTAACTGCAAAAAAATGCCCGGGAACAAGGATGATGGAGGAGGAGCGGGAGCCAAAGCAAGGCTAAAATCCAGGTATTGTCCTCAGGCCAATTGCTTTTTGTTTTAAGTACATAAATTGGAAAAAAAAAACCCTTATTTATAGTTTTTAACCATATTTTTATTTTAATTCACAGCATGGTGTCCCCCTTGTTTGAAATCATCCTGCCACAGTCACAATTGTGAGCTCTGATGATCTGTTTCAGGATGGACTTCTTTACGAAATGATTTGGGATTTTAATTTTTTTGCTTTTAACGCATAGCAACAATACCTGACTCTAACTACTGCAGTTGGCATTCAAAAGCCTATAGCAACACCACAGATGAGACGGATATCAAGTGGCACAGCAAGCTGTCCTCTCTTTCTGACCAACTTCGGCATTTGTGCTGGGACACTGACATATGTGGCTTTGATTCACCAGGACAACCCACCTTCTCGATCCCTGGAAGAACTGCCCCAGAGCAGAGAAGCATCTTCACCTTTCACAAAAAAAATGTGGGTTGTTTTTCCCCCCCTTTCAAAACTCAGTTTCAAATCGTTCTGGGCAGCTCAGCACAGGTTCCTCCAGCTAATCCTACTGCTAGAGAGAGAAATGTGGAACTGGCTACGTATACATACACACGTGTGCACACAAAACACAGGCAAAGTTGCATCGTGCTGGAGGAGGCGTTGTATCTGTCTCTGGCTCACAGCCACAAGGGTACAATGGCGAAGCTAAAAACGATAGGACATGTGGTTTGTTAAACATCTTATTTGACTTTGCTACAAGCTGTCAGTTCCAATGTGCGCGGAAAGGAACACAGTATCACAGATTCCTGAGCAAATCAATGGCACAGCCTGATACAAACCAAATGCCCATTTCAGCTTTATTATTTTTTCCTCCGAGTCAATTTAGGAGTATTAAAGTATATGCATGAATTTCACCCAAGAAGAGGGCTTAGGAATAGTAGTGTAGGTGATTTCAGAGAAACAGCATATCAGACTAATCAGAAGATCAGCAAAGCATCATTGAAGTATGAGAGGAAGGAACTTTGATGACGCTAAATATGGCAAATGCTCAGTTTGCTAAATCCCTTTGGATCCAATTTCAACATTACAGTACTCGTCATTTTTGCTCTGCAGCTTGTGGGGGAGGGGCCAGGCATTTATTGGGAAACGTTACATCGGCTACATTAGAAACTGCACTGTACACTTCAACGATATCATAACCGCTGGATCTTCGGTGCAAACCCAAAATTTAGACCTCTAGGAAATTCTTATTATACTAGATAACACAAGAAAAACTGTGAAAAACATCGCCACTTATAACATCCCTTTCTCTCCACGATGGAGGAAAAAACCAAGGGGTTCCTTTCCTGCCAGCTACTAGACACCTTGCTGAGATGAGGAGACTGCGATCACTAGCAGTGCTAAACATACAACATTTGCATTTTCTAATCTACCTGAAAACACCAATAACCTCCCACATTTCTGCACTAATCTATTTACATTAACATTGCAACTAACATTTTGAAATGCTGCAACTAACATTTTGAAATGCTGCAATTAAGTGCCAAAAATCATCAAGGATATGAGAGCAAAGAACATTTCAACCTATGCTCTGCAAACAGAAAAAAGTTGGTCACACTTATCTCCTTAAGCATTTCCTTTTCTTTTCTTGTATTTACCTATTATGCCTGTATTTACCTACTATGCCTTGGCATGCAGGCTGGGAGTCTCCTGTATTGTGTTTGCACGAGTAACTAATAGGCCAGAGCCTCACCAGGGCATGGGGGGGGCACACGGCACACCAAACATGAAGTCTGGATGTTGTCATCAGCCGCAATGAATGGCAAACCCCTGCAAGAACATCCTCTTCCCCACTCTTTCTTCTTCTGCCCCTTCCATGCAACCATTCTTCCAGAAAACTGCATGCTCAGAGGAGGGGGAAGAAGCCAAGAAGGTCTTTGCTTAGAGACTCTTTGCATCATCTGAACTTATGTGCTGTGAAAATGAGCACTGCTAAAAATTCCCTGGACGGATTTTAGGCAGGAAAACACCCTCCTTCGGTGGACAGATGTTGCTTTTGCTACAGGAGGGGACTCATTATGCAACTTGAGCCCGAGTGAAAGGTGCAGACAAAAAAAAAATAAAAGAGAACTACCATCACTTTCCCACTCCACCAAGAGATGGAATTACTCAAGCCTCCCCCTCACGCACACCCTGTTCAAATGCATCATTACATCTGACTACCTGAACAATGCAAACTGCCATCCTCAGCAGGGAGAAACACTCTCCCGTGGTATCGCCGAGGGTCAGCATGTTAATGATAACAATAGTCTGCTGAGCTACCAGGCTGGCCTGTAAACAGGAATCTTAATCAAAGCCACAAATCCGTTACAGC
>VZSZ01010037.1:1449554-1456984 GCA_013398815.1 Ibidorhyncha struthersii
AAAAAACCCATAACCCAAAAGTGATTAAAAGAAGGATTTCTGTAATTTGGTCGGGAGGGGGGGAATGTAACAAACTAATTTAAGCTAATGTAATGTTTATAAAGTTACTTAGATAATGACACCATGTATGCCATTATAATCATTAAAACCCAATCTATGTTTTTTTTTTTAAAAAACTTAGATGATTAACACAAAATCAAGTTGATGTGAAGGAACAATTACTTTTAGAAAAAAAATCAGGAGGTCCTAATATTCTGTAGAATGAGGGAGGATGCAGCTGTATGTCGACAGCTTTCATATCCTCATTTGAATAATGTGGCCTGAATCTGTCACTTTATTCATCCTCCTTATGCTCAGTGTACTCTGCATCAACAACAAATTAAGTTGTAAATAAGAGACAATCATCACTTTTGTTTTTAAGCAGCTTCTGCATGGAGAATTTCAATGTACTGTTTCTTTTTGACAGAAAGAAAGGGATTCTACACTCTGCTTATGTAAGCACAAATATGAGGAAACCAACCGAAATGAAACAATAAGGGAGCACTTCAGAACTGCTCCAAAATGTTCTTGGAAGTACATTTCTAGCACCGGTGAAACCTCCTCTTTTTTAATAGGATATGTATACTGAAAACTGTCTGGTTTACTGCAATAATTATTCTTACTTTGCTCTAAAATTTCAGTGATGCTTTTATTTTCAATTTAAAGACATCCCCTTTCCCCATCTAGGCACAAGCAGGGTACACCTCAACAGGAAGACCAAGTGAATAATATCAGCTGTAACCTTTGTGTACCCAGAAATATTATTAATCTCTAATATGATAACATGATACCATTTAATGCGCAAATATAGCATGCAGTAAGGAGAGGGGGAGGGGAAAGAGATTTTCTTACCTTTACGTCTGAGAAGTAGGTTTTCAGCATATTGGAACTTGGGTACCGGGTGTAAAAGAACATGAGCTTGGCCTTTTTCAAGTGATTCGGTGACAAGCCTTCCTGCATGTAGGATTGAATTAGTAAAGGAAAACGCTGTTCTTGAGCAAGCTGTTTCTGAAGGTACGGAGCTTGCAAAGGGCCCCCCTTCAACACTCTGCAGTTCCCCAGACTACGGGAGAAAATATTAACATTTAAATTGCTGCGCTGTAATTTTCTGTAAAATAGCTAAACGAGGGATGCGAGGCCATGTCACCTAAATCCTGTATTTCCTATCAGTTTTGGTGCAGGGTCTCGGGAATCTTGCAAGTTTACGGCTTGCGTACCATATGTATGTTCACTTGTTGCTAAGGAAACAAATGCACGAAGCATGTGCTGCAGAAAACTTATCGGAAGCTTTTTCTCCCACTCCTTTGCAATTCCAGCTAAAGTTTCTTTTTCTCTCAGTGTTGTGCCACTTGCACGAAATAAAGCTAATGCCTGTGAGACAATCGAAGGCGCTTCATCATTCTGAGCAATGTTTTATACAGGCAGTACATTTCACCTGTTTCATTCGTGTCGATAAATTTTAACATCTTGAGTAACTCTCTCTAATCCTGCCGTGGCTTTGCTCCAGTGGCTGCCTTGCAAATCAAAGCGGAGTTTGTATGAGGCAGATCCCCTCTGCCGCTCAACATCCCCGCCACAAACTTGTCACCTCCTGATTTACACAGTTAACTCCTCGGAGAACGAAGGCGTATTTGGGGCTAACCAATCGATAAATGTGGGCTAGCAGATCAATAAATGGCCACTTACCCTATAAGGCAGCCTATTTATCCTGGAAACATCATTACCTTTTAGATCTGTAAACAGAAGCAACGAAAAGAGTTCCCAAGGGAATGTGAAGCTAACCATAACAATCTCGGCTTGCTGATTTTTCTCCCAGCTTCTTGGCTCTCTTTTGTGTACTGCGTGCTAGGACGGCTCTGGTCACATCTGTGCCGCAGGCTGGCCCTGCCATTTCCTCAGCAAATTAATGGCTTTATAATTTATCAGAAATGAAGATGCACGTGGAAAAAATCAATGTGGCCCCCACAAGGTCAATTAAGGGTTCTTCCCAGAAGCTTCTCTAAGGACTGTTTCTCCTAAACACAATTGTTGAAAATTTCGCTCAGTTCACACCTTACGGTGGGGGGAAGGTCAACCAAGTTGACAGATGCACTGCAGCCAAGGTGCCTCTTCCACCTTACGGCCGGGCGCACGTCAGCACAGAACATCTCATTCCAGGCCTCGAGACGGGAAACCCAGACTAATTTTTATCAGCAGGCTACTGATGATTAGCTAGGCTTTTTTTTTTCAGCAGAATTCCTTCTTCTTTAATTCGTGAAATCTACTGAAACCCTCCCCCTTTATTTCAGTTACAAGGTTCCTTTTTAGATTGGAAAAATGTAGCATTAAAAAAAAAAAAGTCATTGATAATATTAGTTTAAAAACCTCTTATTATCTGGAAGTACATGGAAAACGGCTCAGCTGAACTTGCATTTTGTGTTAGATGCTTAATGATTACAAAGAAGATAATTTATGACTGACATACTTCTTGTGCCAAGAGAAGAGTTGAAAGAACCTCCAGTTACCTCCATTAGACTGATAGAGAAGTCTAAAAGAGCATTACACTCTGCAGTGCCATCTGTCAAAATACGTAAGTGAAATAATAGTAGCAAGCTGTCACCTATTGCTTAGTGATAAGAGTTTTAGACAAATCAAAACTTCTGCGCCAGGAATCCATTTTGTTATGCGATCCTTTCAGGAAAGTGGGGGTCCAAAGGGGCACTCCAATAAGTAAAAGACAAAAACCCCCTCCTAAGTCTCCTTAATTTGCAATTCCTCGGACGCTGACAACATGTTAGAATCAGGTTTAGCGTACATTCTCTTTCAATGCAAGCTCAAAGATGGACTTAAACTTTCAAAAAAAGCTCTCATATTTGCTGGATTTAAGCATATTAGACAGTTGTCTAAGCATTTGGATTCCTTCTGCATTTAGGATTTTAAAATATTTTGTGCTCTAATGCCAGAGGATATTGATATTGAATGAAACATGTATTAAAAGATGTTCTGAGACTCAAATTCCCAGAAATCCATTTTTTATTAAAATTATACTTGTTCTTAAGCACTTGGCAGCCTTAAAGCGATATCAAATATGCAACAAATCTGTATATCTTGATCCTAAGGTTAACGCTTTGCTGTGATAAAAGATATGATCTGTAATAATCTAGCAAAAAATAGTTAATGACAGACTTAAGAGCTAAGAATTAGATAACCCATTGCTATTTCAGAAAAAAAAACTGAACTGACCAATTGCTTAATTTCCTTTTTAAGTGCCTGGGCTGAAAAGCAACTGTTCTTCCAAGAAAGCACTAGCTGTTTCCAGGATACTTACACACGCACAATGACTCATGATGAAATAGATTCAGTAAACATACAGCTGTACCGAACACGAGCTAAGCCCCATTCAAGGCCAGGAAAGAAAACGAGCACAAATAAATATTAAGGAGGTAAAGGGAGGAGGGGTGCCGAATGGAACGCAAACAAGCTCTGTCCCAGCAGCTCGTGTGGCTTGCCTCAATTCTCTTAGCTATAGCTTTGTGAAGACAGATGACATTCAATTCTATGGGTAATGCAAAATAGACAATAACTGCTGAAACTTGAGCCAGCTGCCAGGTGTAAAAAAAAAAAAAAAAAGGCAAGGAAAAAAAAAAGGAGAGAAAGAAAAGATGATAAATCCATAAATTAATGAAAGACATCTGCTCAGGAACATAAAAGATCAGAGGAACAGTGTACCGCAGCTGAACCTAAAGCGGTGTTCAAACAACCTGAGAGTCTCGGCGTTGTGCGTTTACACAGTACAGCGTAGCCTCACCTAACGCGGCAGCAGCAAAAAGGCAAAATGCTAAGAAATAGCAAGGGAAAGACTGGGAATGAAACATATACACGCTCTTGTGTGTTTTAACTGGAGAACAGGGGTGGCACTGCACAGCATTTGACTCATTTGCACTTCAATCCTCCCAGGTAATGCTCCCCTTTTGCAAAAACATTTTTCCGTGGAGATGATCTTTCACTCCCGTTACTCTCAGCCTGAGCTCCCACGAATGCCCTAACAGGCTTTGTTAGCCCACACATGTATTGAGCTGAAGGAAAAGAAGTAAGAATAGACTGTATCAGGTAAAAAGTCTGCACTGGCAAAGCCAAGCTGCTCCTTAAGTTACACCTCAGGTGCTTCAAATCAGCAAAGCTCCAAATAGCTCTATCTCAGAGCATCTTCAAGACCCTCCAAAGAACGGGCTGGCTGGAAAGTGTTTGTTCATCGCCCAGGTTTTATCAACAGCACGGAGTTATCCAGCTTGCTGTAAAATCGCTCATTCTGGTTTTAAGTTTAATTAGTTTAATTCTAGTCAGATGTAATAACTCCTCGTTTCAAAATGTTGTAATTCACTAATTATAGCTTTCACATATTGGGACTGTGAAACTCATTCCAGTTGGATTGGAATTCTGTTTAAAAATAAATAAAATTGTAGAAAGTTTCACTAATGTTTTAAAGCCTTCCTGCCAGGGAGAGCACGCTAAACTTCTTCACCTTTACAGATGTCTTAACAGCACACAAACTACTGTTGTGCTTCAGTTTTGATCTATGCAAATGCTTTGGGACTGAACAAGGCTATTTTTCTTGAGATGCAAAGAGGATGCATGACAAAGAAAGAGCACGCAGAAAAACAATTCGCTGTCTGTTTCTTTTGGAATTTGAATAAAACTTAATATTTGATTAAACAGATTAGTTTGCAAAGATACAGGCTGCATTCATGATCAAGATGGGAATTCATGCTGCAGGTGCATCTTATCTTGTTTAGCGACATACGCAAACATTAACCGTTTCCTTCTGCAATTCAGCAAAGAACGATCAGATACATTTTACAGGCATTGATAAAAAAAAACAAAACAACAAAACAAAACCCCCCAAAACCAGGCTAGTTCAGTGTTTTAGCTTACTACTAAAACCTGAACTTGGCTGTATCTCCTACTCTTATGTTCTCATCCTGGCTGTATTGTCCAGGAAAACAGATGTTGCTTTCTGCAGGGAAGAAAGATCTGCTTCTCTCAAGAAATATATTCCCTATATGTGCACATTCAACCATGCAAAATAAAAGCGCCACAACAGAATCGACCACAAACAAACCAACATCCATACTGCGCCTTGCCCTGCAAACTGTAAGCTACCTGGACAAATGAGCCACTGTGAGAAAAAAAAAACATCCATCCCCACAGCTGAGCCATATACCAGGGCACGTTCTGTAGAAGCGCTATTTAATAAATCCGTTTGTCCCAACAGGTCTCTATCTAAACGCAGATCAAACCACAGCCTGCAATAGTCTCTGAGTGGGAAAGTCAGAGCCCTTCCACAATGGCGGGGCAAGAAGCGGGGCAAGGGAGGAAGAAGGGAATCACTCTTGCACCCGACGCTTCCCCTGGCTAATCCTCAGAGAGGTGGGGGACTCTCGCGCCCCTGTTTTGGCAGAAGCAACGAGCTCCATTAGCGACCCACCGCCAGTGAGAACGAGCAGCAGAAAGGAGGAGAAACAGCAGGGATGAGGGAGGGATGCTCCACGGGCGGAGAGGATCACGTGCAGCCCTAGAACTACTCCTAGTTCACACACTTGGCATTTTCCAGCTCTGATCACTCCTCTCCCAGGACAGGAGAACTACTTTTATACAAAAACAATTAGTATGCCACTGTACTGTTTGGTAGAAATTACTTAATTGCTCTGGCCTGAGTCTTGCCCTCAGCTGCCACTCCTGTTGACCTCAGGACTGCTTTCTGAGCATCGCAGCTTGCATTTCAATATGCAAGAAAGATTTTCATTTTGGATCTCCAGAAGTCACCATGTAACTGGCAGTAACCACGAGTGATGCTGGTGTCAGACTGACTCCTCTGTTTTGCCATACAACATACATGGCGAGCTGAAGATTTCCCTGCTACCGAGGCAGCCGCGAGATCCCCTTTTGGCAAAGAGGTCCCTCAAATGTGATGTCCACTACCAGCTGGCCCTTCAAAACACCAACAGCTGAGGAAGGTGCTTTCAAACTGGGAACTTTCCCCCCTATACAAATGGGACTATTCATACAGGTCAGACAGCAGCAATTCTTGACTCAGACTTGACCAAAGCTACATCAAAGCCTGGTGGCGATGGGCTCTGGACCTGCAGCACCTGCCTTCGTCCCAGTGGTGCCCACCACCATGCGAGGGATGGGAAGTTCGGGTAACCAGCGGGTCTTGAGCCCTGCCAGCACCCTCCTGAGGATTTAACACATCTACATGAAATGTGATTAAATTTATCTAAACCCACCAGAGTTAATCAGCTAGAAGATACCTGGTGATGGTGCACAGCCTCGTGCATCCGCCTTCACGTGATACCCCTGGAAAGGGGGCAAGTTCCTCAGCATCACTGCCATTACTCGGGGAGGGGCAGAGTTATTCAGTTGGAATTACTTTTATCAGCTGAGGAATGAAATTAGCTGCATCTAAGGCTCTGTGCTTGCGCTGTTGCCTTCTGCTGGGCTCTTGGAGCTAGGATAAAATGTTGATCTGCCCTTCATTCAAAATCCTCAATTTTAGCATCAGGCAGACACAGTATTTTATTCACTTTTAATACAACTGTACTAGGAAGAAAAATCTTTTGACCAAAAAGCACATTAGGGGGAAAGATGCAAGGAGTGGGAGGTGTTATTGCTAAAAAAGAAAAAAAAAAAAAGTCTAGTACTAGTTTCCAGGAAAAAAGAAAGAGCATGACTATGTCTGGATATGCCTAAATAAAGGCAGAGATGTATTTTTTTCCCCTAACTAAAGCCTGCTATTGAGCTAAAAAGAGAGATTTTATTATCATCTTTTTTTTAAGCAGGGGAAGTGTCCTGTAAATTTAATACAGCTGAAGTTTTATATTTAATTGTTCGCTCTAGCTTTCCAAAATAATTTGCTTTGTGTACGTTAGGACAAAAGATTTCTGTGTATGGCTGAACAGAGGTTAATCATGCATAGCAGGCAGCTGCACAAGGGCTGAGGAACAGACCTCTGGGTGGGGGAAAAGAACTTGATGCAGCCTGAATATATCAGTACCTGTGTCTTTTGTGCTTCGTTTCCCTTACGGGCTTGAGAGCTGAAGGCTCACCATGACCAGACCCTGGCTCTCTGCGAGCCCCAGCCACGACACCATTAACGCAGGTCGCGTGTTGGCCTGGCAGGGGAGGGAATGAATGCAGCCGTGGCTTGAAAGGTTTTTGGCCGAGGGCGATGCCCCCTCCACCACCTCGCTGCCTGGGGAAGGACCCGCTGGCCCTGGGAAACCCACCAGCACCCGGGTCGTGGGCTTGGCTCAGTTTCTGACCCCACAGGATGGTCTAAAAGGCTTGGGGAGGGGCGGTGGCTATTTTATGTGAACGCTGTTGCTGAAGGAGTGCCATCAGCCAACGCCTGG
>VZSZ01010041.1:11261-51228 GCA_013398815.1 Ibidorhyncha struthersii
TGCCTGCCCCTTCTTCCAAAGGTCATCAACTCTTTTTTTTCCTGAGTTCCAGCCAAAGCTCTCTGTTCAGCCAAGCTGGTCTTATTCATCGCTGGATCATTTTTCAGCACATGAGGAGGGCCTGCTCCTGCACCTTTAAGATTGCTTTCCTGAAGAACGCCCAGCCTTCCTGGACTCTTTTGCCCTTCAGGACTGCCTCCCAAGAGACTCTAATCCCTAGAGGCGACTAGTGAAAAAAACAAATACTTACTAAAACAGTCTAATCAGACATTTAAGGGCTAGAGTCGCTGAAGTAATTTTTTTGAATTATCAGCAGAAAAGTAACTCAGCAAGAGACAGGCTAGTGTACCAGCATGAAGTTAAAAAATGAAACAAAAAAATTATAAATTATTTTTAAAGCAGGCTGTTAAAATACAGTTTCTAGAATCAAATTCATTAAGAGTAATAATGCCTGGGCTATATGCATTGTGCCATTTCTACAATCTTTTCTTAAAGAAAGGTAAATCTTTGAAAGTGCTTGAGGTAAGATCTTCAGAACCACAAGGCCAGTGATAATTGCTCCTTAAGCCCCCACATCCTGAGGTTTTGAGAGCCTTGGTTTTAGTTTCTAAAAATGTTTCTGGTCATCCCATCCTTCTTTCAGGTTTTGCAGTATTCACCATATTACTGCCCTATTAAAAATTCAGGGCTTAGTTCATTCTTCGAATGGAATTTGTTTTTATTAACTCCCAAAGCATCAATAATGAAAGAATGGAATGGTCCATCTCCCAGGGATACCAGAAGCAATCCTCTCCTTCTGGTATATATACACTATTTTTGAACTATATTCCCTCAAGTGCTGATATCCTAAGAAAGGTCAAATCATTTATTAATTTCCTAAGATAAACCAATGGCAAAATGACTTCCTTCTTTTTTTTTTTTTCATGAAGAGTTATGAAAGGAAAATTTGTACTGTAAAAAACTGTACAGAAAATAATCTTATTTAAGGGTATTATGAGAGACTACATTTTTTTTTCTCGAAAGCATATTTGTGTTCTGTTTCCTCTGTTTTGTTCTCGCTTGTTCAGGAATCTCTGTAGAGAGATGGTACATGGACTAAAGCATAGAACATTTAAAGGCATCAATTCCAGAAGGACAAACGTGTCAATAGATTATGTTTACTGAAACTATGTCAGAGGTCTCAAAGAATCCAGTGAAGAATGATGTTAAATTCCAGTTCGAGAAATCTTCTCCACAGTTAAACCTACTTTGCAACTTTGGAACCTCAAGCAATCAACTGAATCACAAGGAGGCAGTGGAAAGAAGAGCGAGTCTGTCATTGGAAGGCTCAGAATCAATGTAGGCCAAAACTTAAAACTTCCTGAACATTAAGAAAAGCAGAATAGGATAATTTCATTTGTCTTTTTTTTTTTTTTCCTAAATAAACTGCTGGGGAAGAGGTAAAACACAAGGAAAACCCAACAGAATTTAAGACTGGGTATGCTGAATACAGTCCATAAAATATGATGTATGCCTATAGTCCCCAGGGATAGGCCAAGAATACATACCAGTTCCCCTTGTTCATATCCAGAGCAAACTGCCATGAAGACCTGTAGTTAGTTTCTTTCTGTGGAGTGTACGGTTGTCAGACTACCTTCTTTTTGAAAAAATGGATTTCTGATAACATCTTAGGTTTTGTCTCATGTACCATGGTATCATCCCTCATGCAAACTTGGGCTGTTTCATATGTTCATAGGTAACTACATTGTCATGACATAGCAACATCATTTAGGATTTTAAAAAAATATATTGTTGATAATTTCTAAGAATGATCTGATCATTCTGAACATGACATTTAAAAGCAGTATGAGAGATCCATTATTAGCTGCATCTTAAAAGAGCTGGCATGATTTGGTAGAGTACCACTTTTTCTTACAACATCATTTCAACCAATGATTTGGTAGAGTACCACTTTTTCTTACAACAAAAGTACCACTTTTTCTTACAGCTCTTCTTTTTGGTTATAAAACTAAAAGCAAGTGAAAGTTCAAGTAACTTTTCTTGCATGTTATTTCACAACAGCTTTTAAAAAAACTGACTGTAATGGATTCAGCCTTAAAGTTATGTCAGAAGAAATACGAAATTTGGCTTCATGCATTACTCATACAAAAAATAAAGTGAAATCAGAGCTCATGAATTACTTATAAAGGCAAGCTTAAAATCAATAAATTGCCTGTAATGCATACAGAAGCATTTTCTCCAAGTCTATAATATGCTGACATCATGATTTTTTTTTTGTGAATGAGAGCTGTGCAAGACTATTAGCCTGAAATTACAAAATTGTTTATCCTCAGGGTTTATTTAAGAATGTCATTCAAATTTCTGCATTTGGCTGAGAATAAAAAAATACATAGTGAAATGCAGACAGATATCCATCCAAGGAACTAAGAAAACATTGCAGAGTGTGGTTCATAACGCAACTATCCCTGGAGACTCCAATTATTACTAGGTTAAAAGTAATTTATGCAAAATATTCACTGTTAAGTAAAACTTGCAAAATGAGAAAGAGGTTAAATGTTAACTTGAATGTGTAGTACACTAAAATTAAATTCCATCTTTCATCTGCCAGAGGGATAAGGAGTCTTTGTATACAAAGTTCTTTGCAAATAAAGAAAGTTGGCTTAATGCACTGTCCATCTATCTCTTTAAGAAGAAAAAGAAAGCCAATACTTCAAATTTAGTTTCTTTGCAGATACAGACAGCTGCTTTAGTAATACTGTGGGCGAAGGAAAGTTTACAGTTTCTGAATTCGTCAATATTTATGCACTTAAATGGGCACCTTTATGTTGTTATATTTGTAGATGAGCTACTACTGAAACAGTCAAAGCTAATAAATCATAGAATCATAGAATGGTTTGGGTTGGATGGGACCTTGAAGATCATCTAGTTCCAACCCCCCTGCCATAGGCAGGGCTTCTACCAGACCAGGTTACTCAGCGACCCATCCAGCCTGGCCTTTAACACCTCCATGGACAGGGAACCCACAATTCTCTGGGCAACTTCTTCCAGTGGCCCGCTGTCCTCAGAGCAAAAAATTTCTTCTTAATATCTGCTCTGAATCTACCCTCTTTCAGTTTAGATCTGTTACCCCTCATCCTACCACTACACTCCCTGATAAGGAGTCCCTCCTCATCTTTCCTGAAGGCCCCCTTTAAGTACTGGGAGTTTACTATAAGGTCTCCCTGGGAGCCTTTTCTTCTCCAAGCTGAATAGTTCCAACTCCCTCAGCCTGTCTTCATAAGAGAGGTACTCCAGGCCTCTGATCATCTTTGTGGCCCTCCTCTGGACCTGCTCCAACAGATCCATGTCCTTCTTCTGTTGGGGGCTCCAGAGCTAGACGCAGTAGTCCAGGTGGGATCTCACCAGAGCAGAGCAGAGGGTCAGAATCACCTCTCTCCATGTGCTGGCCGCACTTCTTTTGAAGCAGCCCAGGTGCCGTTGGCTTTCTGGACTGCAACCATGCATTACCGACTCATGTTGAGCTTCTCATCAATCAGCACCCCCAAGTCCTTCTTCTCAGGGCTGCTCTGGATCCATTCTCCACTGAGCCTGTATTTGTGCTTGGGATTGCCCCAACCCAGGTGCACTACCTTGCACTTGACCTTGTTGAACTTCAGAGGTTTGCATGGGCCCACCTCTCAAGCCTGTGCAGGTCCCTCTGGATGGCATCTCTTCCCTCAAGCAAATCAACAGCACCCATCACCTTGGCATCATTTTCAAACTTGCTGAAGGTGCACTCAATCCCACTTTCTGTGTTGTTGATGAAGAAGTTCAATAGTATTGGTCTCAGTATGGACCCCTGAGAGACACCACTTGTTACTGGTTTCCACTTGGACATTTAGCAATTGACTATAACTCGTTGGACATGACCATCCAAATAATTCCTTATCCAAAGTCCATGTATCAAACACATATCTCTCCAAGTTAGCATCAAGAATTTGCTTGGTTTCACCATTTTCATGCTGACTGTGTGACACTCTAAGATCATTCAACAGATGTAAACTAATTTGTGTATATTTAGCCCACCTCTGAAGCCTGTCAAGGTCCATCTGGATGACATCCCTTCCCTCCAATGTGTCAACCATGCCCACAGCTTCGTGTTGCCAGCAAACTTGCTGAGGGTGCACTCAATCCCACTCTCCATGTCACTGACAAAGATATTAAACAGCACCGGTCCCAGTACCAACTCCTGAGGAACACCACTCATTGCTGGTCTCCACTTGGACATCGAGCCAATAACCACAAATCTTTGAGTGCAACCTTCCAGCCAATTCTTTATCCCCTGAGTGGTCCATCAGTCAAATCCTTGTCTCTCCAATTCAGAGACCAGGATGATGTGCAGGACAGTGTCAAATGCTTTGCACAAATCCAGGTAGATGACGTCATTGCTTTTCCCTTGTAGACTAACCCTAACAAAGCCATCATAAAAGGCCACCAGATTTGTCAGATGAAATTTGCCTTTAGTGAAGTCATGTTGGCTGTCACCAATCACCTCCTTATTTTCCATGTGCCTTAGGAGAGTTTCTAGGAGGATATGCTCCATGATCTTGCCGGGCACAGTGCTGAGACTGACTGGCCTGTAGTTCTCTGGGTCTTCTTTTTTTCCCCCTTTTAAATATGGGGGTTATGTTTCTCCTTTTCCAGTCGGTGGGAACTTCATTGGACTGTCATGATTTCTCAAATATGATGGATGTGGCTTTGCAACTTCATCTGCCAGTTCCTTCAGGGCCTGCTGATGCACCTCATCAGGTCCCATAGATTTGTGCATCTTCAGGTTCCTCAGATGATCTCAAACCTGATATTCTCCTACAGTGAACAGTTCTTCATTCTCTGAGTCCCTGCCTTTGCCTTCTGTGACCTGGGTGCTGTGGCTAGAGCCTTTGCCGGTGGAGGCAGGCAAAATAGTTTTTGAGTACCTCAGCCATCTCATATCCCAGGCTACCAGGTCTCCCATTTCCTTCCGGAGAGGGCCCACATTTTCCCTAATCTGCTTTTATCATTGACAAGATAAATGAAAACAATAATATTCTGTCTTAGTGCAAATTTTGAGCAAGAACTGTAGTGCAAACTTCGAGCAAGAACTGTTGTACCAGTGAAACGGATGATCTTAGTTGGTCTGTAACTATTCCCTTCTGTTTCATTACAACAGGAGAATTTGAGAAAGGTGGGTAACTTCAGAACAATCTGCGGATTCTCAGATATGCTCATAGGCAGAACAGGTAAATGTTGAATCATTGCCACCCCGATCTTTTCATGTAGTCGTCACTGCGTTGCTTTTCGTGATCATAGTTTATTTACACTTCACTTGATTGATAAATGCTATTAACATATCCTATGTCGTCTTCAAAAGCTTAGTGAGTCATCGTAAATAAACAATGAATCTTCCATGTAATAATTTGTGAAAATGTCCCTTTATATGTGCTTTTATCATGTTCATTTTGGAAACTTTCATTAGGAATTGTTCTATGGAGTACTGCAAGCAATAACAGAACTTAGTTAAATATTGAATTGGACATTAGTATCAGTAAGTAAGAATTAGTAAGAATTGCACTCTAGCAGAACCAAACAAAAAAGCTATGCAACATTCAGGGATGGACCTGTCTACACTAGAGAATTTGCAGCAGGGCAGCTGAGGAAATGAAATCCAACTAATTACATGGGTGCAATTTGCTCTCTTACTCCATCGGGTATGCAGGGCAGTTGTCTTCACAAAACCAGAATGGATAAAATTGGATCCAGCCCACTGCAGTTGAACAGTAATCTTTCCCTGGTAAACACTTTTGTGCATTTTCAGGAATGTATTTTTAGTTCCGTTTACAGAAATATCTCAATCACTCAATTTCTCCAATAAAGTCAGGACCATAAATAAGTTGTGGTTTTTTCCATATATATTTAATCTAATAAGTGGAACAATATAATTCAGAGCAACAATTTTCACAGAGAAAAAGGCAACTCTCAGAAAGACTAAAGGCTCATTGATCAAACAGTATGAGTAATAAATCTAGAAAATAACCATCTCTGTAGGCTCTATTGTCTTATATCTTGCAGCTGTCAAAGTTATCAGGAAACAATTAGCAATTGGATGCAGCAATATTTTGCAGCATTATTATTCATTTCCCACTTCAGAATGCTGCATTTAGCTGCTCACATGTTAATTCACAGCTGGCTTGCAGGAGCTGTGCAAGTTTTTAATTTAAGATAAATGATTTAATAAAAAATTGACCACACAATGAACAAAATAAAAAGCTATAAATGAATGACATTACCTGCCACATATGTTATGAAAACATCATAAGGATGTGGAATTATGTGATGATGTTTTTAAACTGTTCCACACATTATACAAACAAGACACAGAGTTTAGATTTTCTAGTAAGCTTGACGAATATATCTTACTTCTTAAAAAAATTATAAGACTTTTATTTTTTCTTTAGTGTGGAATTCCATTCTTTTGGGTTTCTAAAACACCCAAGCTGAGTGATTTTAAATTCTAAGAAAAATACAGCCTTGAGAAAGAAAATCAGGAATGCAAAATTTACAGCCTGAGCAAATGAATTAATTCTAAATTCACAATAAGAAAAGAACATGCTTGAAGAGGATCATAATTGTGGACAAGTAAGAGCTGTACACATCTGATCTGGAATGTAGGGGAATATATGAAAATGATTATATGAAGACCTTTTAAACAAGAAAAGCAATCTGGGAAAACTCAATAAATATTCATATGTAAAAGTTATATAAAGAGTTAAACAAGAAAGGATGTATTTCAAAAATTAACATGTTCTTGTGAACTTTACATTGTTCTCAGTGACAACAATGAACATTAGTTAAAAAATTCTAGCTGTTGAACTTTTTTAAAAAAATCTACAATACAGCTGGAGAAAAAAAGACGATAGCTATATAGGCCATTTAGAGTTTTGCTACCCAGGTAAATGATTATGGTTTTCTTTCTGATATACCCTCTTAACAACATATGAGCAAACCACCCAGAATACACACCAGCCTTTTCATTTGTTTCTGAGGATCTTTTTCACCACATAACATATAGTAGGAATAAGTACAGAAAATATTTTGCTGCATTTTTTCCAGTTTTCTTTAACATGAAAAAAATGTATCTTTTAGTATTTTTGTCTAGCAGAAGTAAGAATATGTGTGGATGAGTGTTGTTAGTCACAATAAATGTCAAAAGCTGTAAATCCTGTCAAAGGAGCTAAGCATCAGTGAGTCATCTCTGTCTCCCACGTCGATGACAGTGATGTTACTAAAGAAGCTGGCTGCTAGAGTTCCAAAGTCTTCTCTTTTTTTTTTTTTAACTTGATTCAGGATTTCCTGGACAAGAGTTTAAGAATAGTTGTCCTTAAGGAGTTACTCCTCTGTTATGGCTTGAAGTGCAAAAGAAATGAATATTGGTCTTAAACTGTTAGTTAACTTTTAAAATGTTAGTTTTCTTTCTTCTCATTGTTCCTTAATGGACAGGTTAATGACACACGGCTCAAAGGTATTTTAAATGTTCTCATTTTACCTCTTTTACAAACTATTTATAAAGCTAAATAACAGCAGCAGTAACAACAACAAAATTACAGGAAGCATGGTGACAGAGATGGAGAAATTAGCTCTTGCTAGTTCCTGTACTGTACCTACTGTGGTTGTTAACAGCTAGCACAATTACTGAATTGGCATCTCAGTTGCATCTTGCTGATGTGTTAGGTAGCTATTATACAAAGAAAGTCATTGAATAAATTATTTTTTAAAAAGCACATGTAAGGATTTACACAGGAAAAGTAGATGCTTAGGTTGGTATAAGTAATTGAAGCATGTTTCTAAGTGCTAACAAATGTAAACTTATATTTTGGGATGTAACAGGCTTTTTTCTTCCCAGAAAGAACACAAAGAGCTTTACTTTGAACACACAGCTAGTTGTCACCTACTAATATTCTTTGGTATATTTTTTAGGCACTTTGGCAATTTGTGATTGACTAAATCTTTAAATCACTGCAGAATCAGGCACTTATGGAAAAAGTCTTGAATTGTTGCTTGTACATCTCATACATAACAGAACTCTACTTCTCTGTTAAAAATGGAAATATCCCAGCTTGAACTGAAAAACAGTGTTTTAATTCTAACCACATCAAATATGACTCATTTGAAGTTATGAAAACCTCAAACGTTGCTTACTTTTCTTGTAAATTTCAGCATAATTTCTTATGAAATTATTTACCACATGAAAACAAATGTATCCTGTTGGCTTGAAATGTATCTAGACAATTAGTCCTTATTCTTAACTGTTCCAATTTAAGTATATATCTTTAATTTTAAATAATTTTCTAATGATTATTAAAAGGTGAAACAAACTACAACACAAAATGCAATTTAATCTATGATATCTCTTCTGTGTAGTGTCTTACCATAGATCAATTACAATAAAAGTAGGGTTATGCTGATCAACATCAGTTTCCAGTAATCTAACCTCGGTGAGGATTAAGATGATTACGTGGTAATTAGTGCATAGCTAAAAATGAATTCATTTTGGATATGGTCAGAAGAGGTTTCATGAGCTAGTACTGTTAAAATGTACGAAGCTCTTTGCATCCACTGACTTTCTTGCTGCTTCCTTTCTCACCAGACAGCATATCTCTTCAGAGCAAATAGGCAACCTTTTTCCCCTACAAGAATTACAATTCATTCTATGTCTTGATTCAATATGCATGTGCAGTACAAACCGAGTTCTTGGGCAGCATCTAATACATGAGTGTCTTAGGGCTAGATATCACGCATGTATAAGGTCATCTGTGATGCTGCTATGTAATTGCCACAAGGTGCTGGAAGTCCCTATATTTAACTGATGCCACTAATAATTACCATTTAAAGTTCTCCTAAAACCCTAGAGTGTCAAAGGCGATACAGGGAAGAAGACTACTGGAAGAATGAATTAAAAAGTCCCTGCTCTTGTTTTACGCATTTAACTCCACATTGCTGCTGAATTGCAACAGAAGTGAAATATACCACTCTTTAGTGATATCTCACACTATTTGAGTGCGTAGAGCAAAGACTAAAGATACGTTATAGATTGGATTTGCACAAATACAAATAGACATTCAAGAAATTACTGTAGAAGGATGAGAAGTGAGAAAAATCGTATCAAATTACGCAAGGGAACTTGTAAGAAGCTATGAACTAAGAAGAAAGTTAAAATACCTTATTTACCTTAACTAAATATAGGGACAATAAGAAGCAATGGATGTGGGGTAGAAAGTGTTTGTTGAGGGATGTTGACTAATCGGTGTGATTACTCCTTCTTAACCTAACAAATACTGTGGGATTTGCCTCTCAGAGGCTCTTGCAGTCTTTGTGCTTCACTCATAAACTGTACCATGTGTCAATGTGTCTATGCACAAAACCCATCTTGCACTACCACAGACCTCTTAGATCTGCTGTCTCTAGACTGAACCTTATTGAGGCTCAGAAAGGGGAATCTGGATTTTTAATCTTTTGTTGGTTGTGGTGATTCTTCATGCAGCTGCTGTGGCAGCTCATAATAATATAATATGACCTGCAGTTACCTTTGCTGTCTGTAAATCAGACCTGTTATATTTCTACTATTAATTTTAGTGAGTAAACAACAGAGTTTATTAAGGAAATTACCATACATTGTACCCATAAATGAGTATTGTGCCTTCAAACATTATTTTAGGCAAATTATTTCCAGATCACTCATCAAATTCTTAGAAAAGAGGCAAGTTAGCTAAATGCATTATTTAAATCATGTTAAGGAACAATAATTCCAAATGCTCCTGGCACAAGTATGATACAAAGACAGCATTTAGATGAGCTTGTACAGAAGAACTCTGTACACAAAGCTGAAAAGATGTTAAATATTATACTCTGTGGTAATATTCATGGAGGTATTCAGAATGCAAAGGTCTGATCTGATTAGAATGCTGGACTTGGATGGCTGAAACAGAGTGGCAATTTGGCAAATAAATGTCTTTGGGCTGTGTTAAAAAAGAATAATGTTGATGTTATTATCCCTTCCTCTTTCATCTCTGTTTAAAAAGAGAAATCTTCCAATAAAAGGATGAGAGGTGGCTTGATCAAGATCAGCACTAGTGTTCCGATAATTAGTGAAAGCCTTCTGGGCACTGCTTGCCAAACCTGGCACTGGGGATTTGCAAAAGGTTCCAAGCAACCCTTCTAATAAAACCCTCAAGCTTGTTTCAGGTATTTAAATCAAAAGATGCCTTTTTTTTTTTAGTTCATGATTTGGGTAGTGTCTTATTAGTAGAATTATACATGGAGAGTAATTTGCCAAATAAAAGCTAAAATTTATCAAATGCCTTCGCAATTATTTTCTGCATTATATGTGGAAGAGTCAAATAATATCACTGAGAGAAGGAATATTACTTTTTTTCTGTTAAGTTATAATATTTCCCATTAGAAAAATTTGTTTTGTGATTAGTTGCAGCCTTGCGTCATTCGAAGCTACACAGGAATTAACATCAAATGACTGCAGTTATTTTTGTGACACTTCCGCTGTTTGGTTTAGTTGAAGAGAGAATGAAACGTACTCAGAAAAAAAGTTCTTCAAAAGTTGGTATAAACCATTTAATTCTTAATGATTTCTCTATTTTTAATTGAATAAATAAATTTCATTGGGGCTGTTTGGAGACAAACTTTCAAAATACGTACTTGCTTATAGGGCAACTTTTTCCCCCCATTTTTAGTACCAGTTTTCTACTTTACATTGGACCAGCCTGTATCTATTCACAAGTAGCTCAACAGTCTGTTTTTTACATGTTGCTTTAGAAAATAAGCATGTGTATCAGAACAGATACTAAGAAGAACTCCACTTTCTTGGAAAACTTGCGTATGATGTCTTCAAAATAGCAGGTTGTTCAGAAAAGTAGTAAAAGAAACGTTCTTGAAGGTAAATTGTATGGCATTATAATAATTGCTTACTATAAATAATTTTCTATCTCCGCAGTATGTCCGATATAGAATTTGTATTAATTATAATTTATTAGAAAATTATAGTACCTGAAGTATCATGCTTTACCTGCAGCCAACTGAAATCCTTTAATTAAACAATTAAATTAATTCTTCAGCCTTCATGAAAAATATTTCCATAAGACAGTTGTAACTGTAATGAAATAAAAAAGTAGTATGAATTCAAAAGTTCCATTTTTAGCCAACCTTTCTCTGAAATCATGCAAGTGTAATGATACACACAGAATGTTCTGTTTTGTTTTTTCTTCCTTCAAGCCAGCCTTGTTTTTTGTTTTTTGTTTTTTTTTAATTGAGTCTTAGAAACAAAATAATTAGAGCTGGAAGGGACCTCAAAAGGTCATCCAGTCTCATCCAACTGCTCAGCACTCAGCTTACTTCAACAGTGAATCAAGTTAGTTAAGGCATTGTCTAGCTGACTTTGATTGAATAGCTTTGATTTATTATGTTTTCTGATGTGTCTCTTTAAACATGAAACTTTTTTGTACCTCCTCTCTCCCCAAAGAAATAGGTTTACCACTATCGACAATAAATAACACAGTTAACTACAAATAGTTTAATGGAGCCTCTTCAATATTCAGTCTTTATAGCTTCAAAATCACTTGTCTAAGGTATTTGAGGCGTATCTGGACAGAAGATGCATACAGGAAAAACTTCAGTTTTTGTCTAGTCTGAGCTGGCAGTTTATGGTAGACCACTGAAAATCTCTTCCAGCTGAAGAAACCGATGTGATCTATTGAAGTGATTTGTTTGTGTTTACTTAGCATCCAAGTAGAAGAAGATTTTCTGTGAGACAGAAGTTTGCAAGTACAAATTACATTTTGAAAATGAGGTTTGAGATCCAAAGTGACTTAAGAATTTCTAAAAAAATTACTCTATGTACCCTAAATTTGTGAATATGAATGAAGCTGTCAGGAGGTTGCTGAAAGAGTTACAATGAAACTACTTATATATAATGACAGCATTCACAGAGCTCTGAATCTTACTTTATTTTTTTCTGTGAATTACCTAAAAATGTTGAAAAATAACTGAAATAGAAAGGAAAAAGAAAACTTCTAAAGGCCCTTCTTTTTCCTTTATGATCAAAATTTTGATGTCCTACTACACAGTGTAACATATTTTTTAACAGTGATGTAATCTTTTAAATTTTTATACATGTTTGTGTATAATAACATACATTTGGTTTTAATTCATGCAAAATAATGTTGCAGGTAATACAGGAGCCCGTTGGAAATGTTCCTGTTGCACAGTTGTCGATGTGAAGTTTGGTCTTGGAGAAAGCTAAGGGAATTGTATTCTCTATACTAATCGCTCCTCTAGGGTTAAATGATTTATTTAGTATTGCTGTAGATATGACTTGTGCTTTACAGACATTTGTAAAACTAGTTCCCTGGCCCAAGGACGTTGGCCTTGCAGAAAGGGAATTTACTGCCTGCTTCATTCACGCTTACTTCAGGGAATTACTCTTTGAGAAGTTGAACTGCAGACATTTCTTTGATTTCCCTGTTTTACTACTTGCATAACTACCTTAATTTTTCTCCTCTGATGTGTAGATAAGCATATTGAGTTATTTTCTATCAATAAACAGAATTCATGTACAAATAACCAATATGTTTGAAATTGTAAAAGTTTTATTTATGGTTGCTGTTGTTTGATTTGTCTTTTAAATTATCCTCAAGCACCGGACTTTAGTTAAAAGAAATTAAGCAACTTTTTTAGTGAGGATCAGCGTACCGTTATACCATCAGCATTGCATTCTTAAAGTTTTGCAGCAAACCCTATGACAAATGTAGATATACACCTGAACACAGTGCTACCTCAGAGCAGAGGCCTCAATACTGCTGTCTTTCTGTACAGGGGGATTTCCGTATCCACTGGAGCTGATGGAAAGTTTTGTTTCTGGAGATACAGGCAGTCTGGAGAGTTACATTTAGCTCTTGAGGTGTTTAAGAGTATAAGACTGACTCTGTTGTGCTAGAGCAAAGACCCTTCCAGTCCAATATACTTGCTCAGGGGTAGGGAGGAGCACATGCTTAAGACCTGAAGAATGAGATGAGCAGCCCTGTTCCTCCAATATGTTTTTCTGGTGTCTTACAATTCAAGATCTTTTGGGTTTAGTAGACAATGATTGGTTTCTAGTTTACACAATTCCACTGGAGGTGGTGCCATGGGAGTGGTTCAGCCCTGCCTTCCCCCAAACAAGGAGCAGCACAAGCTGTAGGAGCCAACAGGGACAGACCCCAGATTAGGACATCAGGCACCTCCAATTTTTTGGAGTAATTTGGCTAACACAGTTAGTTAGGTCAATTTATTTAGGTTCCCTGTCTGTTTTGCATTGCATAAATTAGAGAATGGCTATTATACAAGAAGCTCATGGAACAATGATATTTTATAGTGGCTATTGAAGGATGTGCTTCACCCAGAGGCTTTTAGAATTTGTGTAAATAAAACTAATGTAAATTAGATGCATGTGCCTGTATGTGCAGGGACACATTTCTAGCTGTATAAGGTGGCTGATACCTGGAGAAACTGATGGATATACACATTCTGCTCACTAGCATACGTGAAATTACATATGCATACATTTTATTTTTTTTTAAGTATTGTACATTTGATGATATTGTGTACTGTATAAATATTAATTCTTTTTGCAACTCTGCTACAGTATGTTGCTCAGAATATCTTCATAGTACAAATAAATTGGACCAAACTACTTTTATTCTACTGTTTTATCTACTTGGTGTTTGAACTCATTTCATTGACTATACAAAATTTTTTCCCTTTGATCCACCTGGGCTGGATTGCTAACAAGTCACAAGAGTTCTTTGACACATTTCTTCTTCATATCAACCATCCACTTTTCAATAATATGCAATTAACTCTCTCTCATGACAATCTGTTGTGATTCAGCCTCTCAGTGTGTTATCACAAAATGAAAAGCAAAACAACACTAAATTTCAGTGATGCCCGTGATTGTTATCCCATTGCAAAACTGCTGCTGCTTGTCAAAACATGACATATTGACTGCCCAGTTTTCAAAAAAGCAAACTCCACTGTGATGGCATATGTTGTTTTGTGCCTTTCGATAGCAGAATATGTGCAAGTGTGCCTCATTTGGACATTCATTACTATAATTTGCAACTCCCCCAAAACAGAACTGGTGAAAGAGTATGCTGAGGATTATTAAACTGAGGAAGCCCTGATAATATGTCAAGTAGGAAGTGGAAGTTTAATGGCTAAACAGAAATGAACTCCCAGAGCTGAACCTACAGGCCATAAATACTGTATACCTTCTTTTTTTTATGCTAATAAACGGTACATAGCAACAAACAGTACTGCTGCAAAAAGCACCAGAGATAAAATTAAAGCTGATATCTGAGTGTTTTCTCTAAGTTCAAGTTCTGTCAGTCATTCTGCCCTTCTCAAATTCCCATCTCAGGACTGAAAACACCAGTGGCTTGTGGGCTGAAAACAAGATTAAGTGACCAGAAATTCTGCTGCAGTTCTGATCTTCACTGAGCCTTCCTTCCTTGAGATTTTTTTTGCACAGGAAAGGGAGAAAACCATCTTGAGTGATGCTTATAAAACTGTTCCAAGAAGTTGAGAAATTTTTTCCTTGAAACTTGAAAATATATTTTTCCTGTTAGGTACCTCTGTAGAGGGCATGAAATACCTAACGAAAAGTAGTTTAATTATTGACATTTATCCTAATTATATTTTCAATAAGTAATGAGCACCCACAGACATTTCAACAGCTTATGGACAAGGAGAGGGAGAAATGTCACTATATGAACAGAAATTCATGCATGAGTTGCATTATATCCCAATTTCAAATTCCTGAAGTTTTCAGAAGAGACATTTTTTCATATGAATTCAGAGACTCTGACTTAAAGACCTCAGCTTTTCTTATTTGGGTCTGTTTTGGGAAACGATTTTATAATTCATGAACTGGGAGCCCTTTGGCCCCCTAGTTCTCTTTATAAATGTTTGCTTTTGCTCGTGCATAAATAGTCCTCGGCATACAGAGACAGAGCTACATTACGTTACTTCATCTTCTTACATCTTCATGTAAAGGAGATCTAATTGCCTCATCAGGAAGATTTTGTAAATGCGAGGTTGTTCTGCAGCAAAGAAATAATTCTACTACCACCTTTCCTCCACATTTCTTGTGTAAGGGAGAAGAAGGTTGTATCTAAAGGGCAGGGTAGATCAACTGAGTATGACTGAGATGCCTCAGTGCTATACTTTTCAGTAATGTTTCTTTATACACCAGCTACTTGCAAATCCCCAAATACAATATCCATAAAAGCAATCTCTACATTATTTATTGTCCATTTTCATTTCTTTAAGCTTTTTTTAAATAGATTTGCAATTGAAAATATCTTTTTAGTTTAAAAAATAAGAAAAGTATTCACTATTTGCTGTGAAAGCAGCAGAAGACTGAAATGAGGTATCATCATCGTCATCACATTTAAAAGAAAATAATATTAATGCTAAATTTTGGACATGCTAACCTACTTCAGTAGGATAGAGGAAAGCTGTGTAGTCATTTCGCATTAATTAAAATTACTGACATTCAAATATATCCTAATGGATGTTTTTTTAGGAAACTCAAACAATAATATTGTACTTTTATTTAACCATCATAAAGCAAAGAGGGATTTTTTTTTGGTAAATATATTTTCGGAATTTGTATGGGATACTTCTGTCTTTGATAGACAGTTATCCTCCCACACAGTCGCTTACACATAGCAAAGTATATAGCATTGCCACTATATCACTTTTATAATTCAGTGATTTAGCTGCAGTCCTGAATGACAGAAAAAAAATTAACAGTTCCTTGCCTTGTAATAAGAAAGTCTGCTTTCCTTTCTGACATTTTCAACATGATTCTGGAGGAAATGTTGAAAATACTTAGCCTGAAGATAATTTTCTTTGGAAATTTGCTGGATGTAAATACATTCACAGTAGCTATATCTTTGGTTTCCTCCATAAAACCAGCCATGAATGTTCTATCCAAAGACTAGTTCATTGAGGCTAAAGATACTAAGAGTGGCAATATTAGGTTATAGTAATTACTATCCAAAGATCTAGCTGATTTTTTATGTTAAACGTGCTTTGGGCTTGGCTGTTGCCTGAAAAATGCAGCATGGAGTACAAGGGAAAAATGAACAGTTGGTCTAAAAAAAGAATTAAAAAACCCTCTAGAAAATCTGAACTAACTTCACTTCAGTATAGATTTTTATGCCTGGAAAAAATTTGCATCAGTGTGGAGCTCAGATTTTTTAAATTTCATAGTTTATTTATGTTTCATATAAAGGATGTTGTAATCTCTATTTTAATGTCCTACTTTTTTTAACACTTAAAAAAAATATTTCATCTTTCAAACATGGCAATCACCTACCATATTCTGACTTCTCTGCAAGCCAGTGTTTTGAGATGCACCCTGTCTGCACTGATGTCATTCCATGTATAAACATCACAGAGACTTCAGTTAAACCGTCTGGTTTTTACAACTTGAAATAAAGTTGCATCCGTAGTGTCTTGCTCCTGCAGAGACTGTTTTAGCTCCTCTTCTTGTAACACTCAGAGAAACTGATTTACATTTTCATTTCTCTAATAACTAGGAAGTTTTTTTTCTGCAATATTAGGGAAATTTTTGTGGTAGAATACCTTTTATCCACAACGGATCTTCCCTACTTTACAGTAATTAAAAAAATCTTAAGAAGCAAAAACACAAGCAAAAGTGGCAAGAAAAAGTAGAAATTAAAATTTGGATTTTCCAAACTTATCAAAACACATTTAAAAAACTCCAGGACAGGAAACATTTTTGACATTCTAAAGAGCCACTATTAAAAATAAACAAACAAACAAACAAACAAACAAAAGCTATACAAAGACTAGAAAATACACCTTCATCCTGTTAATTCCTACAGGAACAAAGCTATGGAATCACTTTGCTAATTTGCCAGTGTCGTGCAGCTAACTTTTGAGCAAAACTGGCCCATTTCAACCCAACATGCATCAAAGGAGATTAAATTTTCATTAATTTACTTTTCGCTAAAAGAAATCAAAGGATACATACACAGAGAATGGTGTTATGAACACAACAGAAAAAGCTGAAAATGGAGCTCTTGCCTTCTGAGGCATGAGAAAATAGCATTTTCTTCTGCTTAGATAATCTAGGGCTTAGTGAATCATAAACTTTTACATATTATTTCATGCAAAACATCTCTTGTGATTTGCTGGGATGTAATAAGTTCATACTGCAGTCTTGTAATTGAGAAAGACCATTATCCACAAAACAAATCTGTTAGTAGATTTCAGCAGTTCAGGCTCTTATGGATTCTTCCTCCTGCCCCACACCATGCTAGGAGATTATACTTACTCAAACTCCATTAAGTAGAAGAAGCTAAACAATATTACAGTAGAATTTAGAAGATTAGGAATCTGCTAACTGTAAGGATTTAACTTCTAATTCAGCTTTAATAAGTAATAGAATCATAGAATCATATAATCGTTAAGGTTGGAAGGGACCTTTAAGATCATCGAGTCCAACCATTAACCTAACCTGACAAAACCACTTCTAAACCATATCCCCAAGTACCATGTCTACCCTTTTTTTAAAAACCTCCAGGGGTGGCGAATCCACCACCTCTCTGGGCAGCCTATTCCAATGCTGGATAACCCTTTCCATGAAAAAAATTCTCCTAATATCCAACCTAAACGTCCCCTGGCTTAACTTGAACCTGTTTCCTCTCATCCTATCACTTGTCACTAGGGAGAAGAGGTCAGTCCTCATCTCTCTACAACCTCCTTTCAGGTAGTTGTAGAGAGTGATAAGGTCTCCCCTCAGCCTCCTCTTCTCCAGGCTAAACAGCCCTAGTTTCCTCAGACGTTCCTCATAATACTTTCAGTAGAGGACACATGCAAGAACTCATGGATTATGGAAGGTGAAGATCTCAAATTCTTGTATTTATATTGCATGATTGGTTAGAGGAAGAGATAAATAGACTGATGAAAGAATATTTCATACAGAGAGAATTCAAAATAGAGGAAAAATCTGTGAGAAAAAATTCTCTGCTATAGGTGCATCTGGTTAAAGACCAACTTGATTTGATTAATTAGAATGGAATAACGGTATTGCCAGTTGGTCAGAATTTCCTCATTCTGGAACATCTGGAGTCAAAATGTGCTCTCCAGACTGGGATCAAAGGCACTTTTCAGCAGCAGGGGAGACACTTGGATCAAGTCCTTCATTTGCTGATTTAGCCAGCTAGACTGAAACAATGTCTTCTTATCTTCTCAACCTTCCAATATGTAAAAGCTTAGTTTTTGATCTGAAAATGGCCATTTTCTTATAATTCTGTTATGGTAACATCATTCATAGAGTTCTGATTTTATTTCAGTCCAGATCAAATACTGAAAAACTGATACGTAACAAAATTATTTCTGTTTTCAGTCTTATTAATTGTATTACAGCAGAAAAGATGATAGCTGCTTGTCAGGTATTTTTTTGTAGTAACTCTATTTGCTATTAGTGATGCTGAACTGCAATTTATTTAATTATTTGTGATGCTTTCCCTCATTATATGAAATACATATGAACCTGAGTTTTTGAAAGATGAAACATAGGCAGTGGCACAATACAGACATAAACAACATTTTTTCAACAACCATTTCCATTAACATTAATACAACAGCACTTAGAATCATGAAAATACTGTTCATTCTGAATGCAAATCAGAACATTAAATATAAAGCCGGAAAGTACATAAGAACTTGCAGTTCTGCTCAGATGATTGTTTCTGCACATTTAAGATTTAAGTATTGCTTTCCTCTATCAGTATAAAATCCAGTGTTTATTGAAGAGAAACAGTTTTTAATTCTCTAAATATTCTTCAAGTTTATACTGAAATAATAAACTTTTTGTGTTTTATACTGTATAAGATAAAGGGTTTCAGGCCCCAAAATTTTAATTGCATTTTATTGATTGTCACATTCTATCATGCTTGGTCTTAAATGAATATAGTTGGGTAATTAACTACATTTCCCAGATGACTGCAATGTTTTTTGTTGTCGTTTTTGTATATTATATCTTTAGAAACCAGTGCTTTCAATTACAGGGATGTTCTCTCAAGAGGAACTGTAATAACACCATACTTAACCACATTTTTTTTCTGTCTGAAAAGCATTCTTTCAATAGAAAACCAACAATCAAACTCCTTTAATGTAACAGCATTGTTTTGTGAAATTTAACTACAAGGTTTTGCACATTGGGACTGTATTACTGGAAGGCAAGAGTAGCTGGTTGGTGTTACAGGAGACTTTTACTTTCCTGTTAACAAGGGAAAGAGGATGGTGAAACACAACAGGTGACAAAAGCACTATGATTTTAAACGTCTGATTTGCCAAAGAATGCCAAGTTTCTTGCCTATGATATGTCATACATGGCTCTGCATGTTCTACACTGGTCATCCACATGCTTCCCTGCCTCCTTCTCCTGACCCTACGTGGTATTACTGATACTGACTCTTCAGACAAGATAGTTGGATAAGCTAGAATCAGCTGTGTGTTTCTATCATTTCCTAGGCTGTTTGTATTCCTCTAAATTGTCAGCAAAGTGCTGGGCAGAACAGGACCTTGGTGCTTAGGAGAGAGGTGCAATTACAACAGTAAAGAAAGTGGAACAGAATCTCTGTGGAACTCTCTCTCTCTTAAAAAGTCATCCAAAACCAAATCCTCCACCATCAGTGTAGTCAGAGTGGCCGAGAGATAGTGAGTGTGGAGACGGAATGAACCCCTTTTCTTCCATCTAGTCTTTTACTGACTTGAAATATTTGAAAATCACTAGCTAGCATACAGGGTACGCCACTCCAGTGTGCTATACTAACCACTGTTATTACTGAACTACAAGAAAAACTGCTGACCAATGTGGACTCCATGAATAAAGATACAACCACAGGCTGTGTCTTTATGGATGAAAAATGATGTTTAGCTGCATTTTCAGTAGTTAATTATCAAATAAAAATATAATGAGAAAATAATTTTTTTTTTCCTCCTTACTCATCCTTTCACATGCTAAGTCTAAATAGCTATTAAAATGTATTAGAAAAGAATATTCAAGTGAAGCACAAAGATAAGAGCCTGATTCAGAATATGAACCCTCTTCATTAAGGAAATGTAAAGAAGTGCTTCACGTAAGCCCAATATGGACACTCTCTATAAGTTTTATTGATTAGGTCTAGCCTTAGCTGTGTGCCTGAGGCTTGGCACAGGCAGCCGTGTCCTGACTGTCCCCCCCGGCTCTGCTGGAGCTAGTCTTGCACCTCCTGCCCTGCCCTTCAGAGGCAAGGGGGGGCCAAAATCCCTGAGGCAGTGAGCCTGCTGTAGAGCAAGGATGCGCCCTTTGGCTTTTGTGGTGTGAAGCCAGGATGCAGCCACAGTGGTTTCACATCTAGCTGTGATTCCTGAAAGTGGGGTGTGGGCCACATGGACCCCGAATGAGAACAAAGAGCTGCTCTCCCCTCCAGCTCTGGGACCAGGGACACCCAGTAATGCCGTTTGGCTGGTGTGGGAGAGATCCTGTGCCACCTGCCGCTTTGCAGTGTCACATCACTTGCAGCATAAGAGAAATTAATTAGAATCCATTTCTGAAGACAGAGTGTGTTGATTCACTTATTAGACTTTCAGATGTTTATGAATATCTAATGATGGCCATAAAATCAGAAAAAAAATTGATGGTCAAAACCTTTTGACAACTTTTCAAAATTACTTGGAACCTGTGTGGTTAGATTTCTGCTATTCTTTATGCCTGTGTTACCTCCAGCAAGAATTAAAAATGTATTTCTGGTGATGATAAAAAGGTTTTTCTTCTCTCTAAGCCATTGCTGTATTTCTGTGTGCAGTGCTGTGTCTTGCCCATGTGTCCTCATCGTGGGTATTGCTCGGGTTCCCGCACAAATGGCTGTTGGTTTCCCGCCTCTTCTTCCAGTTGTGGATAAACTTTGTTACGTCAGAGGTGGCAGTTGCCTCTGTATGCAAGAGATTTATGTAGCTTTGCGTTTCATATTTTGAAATTTTCTTACTAGTGTACATTAGTTTTATTGTGTTTCTCTTGTGTTTTTTTAATTGATTCTGATTTTGCATAAAATGATGTGCTGGCCTGTCACCAGTGTCTATGACCAGATAAAAGGAAAGCTTACAATGTGGCACCCTGCTTCTGTACCTGGAAAGGGCTGAGTGTTTTGACACAGCCACAGTCTTCAAAACACAAATTATCATTTTTTCAGTAGAAATCATAGATTGTTTCTTCTTTCCTTTCCTTCAGCTTAAATAATGTGTATTTTTATTTATAGTTTATATATTAAAAAAAATCTGTGAATTTACAGCTGGGGGATGTGAGACACAGAGAGACAGACAGATTATTCCTGTAGGGGGGAAGCTGATCAAAAACATAATTGGTCTAAATATGGCCAAAGTTTCAGTCTCATTGCCTCAATGTCCAAAACCAAACAGCAGACTTCCATTTAAGTAGGGACAGAATGAAAATCTTTTATTTTTATTTTGTTATATTAATCAATTAACCAAAACAAAAGAAAAAGACAGCTTTGAGAAATACTTGGGAATATTAACAAAAGAGTAGCAGTAAATTTTAACTTTTGCATTCTTCTGAACTCTTCACTTTCACAATTCATCATTGGACATGGTGAAAAAATGCTTTTAAAACTCCTGCCAACTAAGGTTGCTCCATTAAAGATTTGTTAAATAAAATGTTATACAATGGTATTACATTCTTTATATCAAGATAAGATGTAGGAAGGGGAAGACAATTCAGAGAAGAAACTGTTTCCAAAATAAACTTGTACTATACCAGTTACAGCATCAGGTTTTAAAGTTGTATCATTATTAATAATGAGGCTTACTCTGTTTTGTTAAAATCTGTACACTGAGTAATACGGCATCATTATAATTCCCAGTCTGGAAGAACCTTGCTAATTGGAAATTTTAAATTTACTGGAGTGGAACAGCTTTTACCTCCCCTCACTCAGTCCAAATCTACCAATGTACCTATATACAAGTTGCTGTCACTTTAAAAGAACTATACCTTTTCTTCAAAAGTGTTCTTGTGCAGAATCATCTTTTGTCTTATGGGAATGCTGCAAATGCTACTCATAGAAAGCAGAAGAACTGCAGCTGCTTGTGCTGGCATACAGTTGGTGTAGCTGCTTCCCCAGAGAATGAAGATCTGTGTATTTGTCTTCTTGTGGTCCCAGGCATGTACAAATCTCTGGGTACTAATGCAACAAAAGTAACCTGCAGGTTTATGAAATAACTACTTGTGGCAGTATTATCTTTTCTCTTTTCAGTACCTGTCCTTCCTTGAGTAAGAATGCATTTCATATTTTCACAGATGATAATAAAGTAAACATATCTTAAATTGGTACCCAGAAATTTAAAAAAATAGGTTAGTAGAAAAACACATCAAGAAGGTGGACAGTCTGGAATAGTTTAGTTTAGACCGTATGCTAAGAGGTTTAAAATAAAGCATTTGAGACAAAAAAGTTAAGTGGAGAGAAAGAATCAGTGTAAAGAATGTGAGCTCATCACAAAACGAGTGCTTTATCAGTTCTCTAGCCTATGTTATTCTAATAGGATTGTGTCTTTTAGCGTACCCCTTCTGGTGTTAAAGGCTGTATGATTTGATGTCTTCCAACCAAATGTTTTTACTTGTGAAGCTATGAGTCTTACTTTCCACAGAGAAGTTTGTATTTTGCTATGGGTTGTAAAGCTGAAGTTAACTGAGCTTACACTATTCTTTTGTAACATGCAATGAATTCTAATTTGATCGACACACGAAATTACTACTTTTAATGTATTTTTGAGTAACTACAAAGAACATGGCAGAAAATCTGAAGCAGAGACGGCTAACATTTTCTCATTCATCTGACATGATTTTCTTTGTGTGTGTGTGTGTCATTAGAGAGAAACCAGAGAAACAGAACGTGTGTGTTTTGATCACACAGGGACCCTTCATTATTTGCTGTTTTGTTAATAGTAGAACTAGCCTAGGAAAGGCAGTTGTCAGATGCTGCATACAGAAACAAGTGCCAATGCCTTACAGTTTGGAGTGGTGTGTCTTGTTTTGCAGCATGTGTTAACTATAAATAGACACTGTCATCTGTATTCTTTTTTTTTTTAACATTCCCTTTATTCTCAGGGGCTGTCATCATAAGAATTTTGGATTCAATAACCTTGAAACCAGTGGAAAGATGATTCCTTGTTTCACCAGCATTAGGTATAAATCTTCTGACTAAACTAATTTGTCAGTGAATGTTTTTAAGACATATTGGAGAACAAAGAAAACCACACACAGAGGTACAGTTTGCTATTTTATTTTGTATTTTACAGGTTTTCTGTATTAAATTGTTTATAGACCTTGAATGTAATTTTGATTTAGTGGTCCATCTTGCATAATATAGTGCAAATTTATATCCAAACTGAGAACAAAATATTGTTGGGAATTTTACCTCACAAGGGTTGACAGATAATTGCACACATTACTAAAGCATAGATAATTGCCAAACTCTAAGACAGTAAATCTTATTTGTAATGGAAGTCACAAAAAGAATGTCAAGGAAAGAAAAAAAAATGAAGCAATACAAAATATTAAATTGGAGAACAGTCCAAGTAAAAGAAAACATTTTTTGTTTATTGCTTAAGAGTTGTTGCAGGATACTGATACACAAAGAGGAATGTATTTAATTGATGATATATTAAATGTAGCAGTTATGAATGAAGACAGTTTTGAATGAAATTGTTTTTCTATCACTGTCTCAAAACAGCAGAGGATGTGCTTTGATCCCCTTAAAAAAGGGACAGTGACACACAGGACAGTGAAGAAAGTTACCCTGCCATGTGTACATGTTAAATGAATGCAGTGGAGGCAGCTCAGAAAGTGGAATTACCCACATATTTATGTAGCTCCACCTGTCCGGCAGATTGGCTCACTGTGCCAAATTGCTTCTAGGCACAGTGCCTGGAAGCTGTGTCAGGCTAGAACTTCGGTACTGCAACAGAGTATGATACTGCTGATCCCTGCTGTCAGGAGTTCCACAGCGTCATTGCACAGAATTTGGATGACCAACATTTCTCACATGCAGAAGGATTGTTTTCTAGATAAAATTTGTGAGGTTTTACAGGAACAGTTTAGATCACCAGACTTGTCCTTTTCTCCTTTTTCTTTTTGTCTCACTACTTTTACCTTCTAATGTGCAGAAACAAACTTTGTAATTACATGTCAAAAACATGGAAAACAGAGCCTGGGGGAGATTTAAATGCAAAGCATATATGTAACAGTAGTTATTACCATATATGAAAAATTATGAGATAGTGACCTGGACAATAAAAAATTCTGGAGCAGGTAGTGCAGGAGCTGGTCACATTGCATGAGCAAATCTATCTTGTGGAATTTCAAGGCAGTCTTTACACTGTGCTTTGTGATTTAAACAAAGTATAGGTTTGATGTTCCCATTCACATACTGTATTTCATAAACTGATCCCACAGCTTGCTCTGCTGAGATGAAGTCTATGTAAGATTGTATTTTTTCAGCTTTCTTCTTGTATGTAAGTTATAAATTCCCAAACTTCCTAAAGAAAAGTTGGATTTTAGTTGTGGAATTTCCTCTAGTAGCTCAACAAGACCTCAACCTAAGGCTGCTTCATAGACATGCAGAAACCCAGAGTACCTCTTTGGCCTCTTGCTGTATATTACCACATGAAACAATTTTATCGCTTTACATGGTGATTCCTATTTTCTTTCCAAGATGACTTGGAAAGCTATTTTTTGTGTGCAATCTCACTAAAAAGATCTTTGAATTCCAGATTATATTCAGAATTCTTATGTAGGTAGATGCTATGTGTAATACCAAGATTATCAGATCCCTGTTGTACAACAAGAATGACCGCTTTGGGGTATGTTTGTAACACCCTTCTACACAGTTATTTCTGACTAATGTATTTTGGTGATTCCTCATTACCCATGGGAAATTTGACTGTGATAACACTCACTGACTGTAAGAAAGACATTGAGATTCTGGAGCGTGTCCAGAGAAGGGCAACAAAGCTGGTGAGGGGTCTACAGCACAAGTCTTATGAGGAGTGGCTGAGGGAATTGGGGTTGTTTAGTCTGAAGAAAAGGAGGCTGAGGGGAGACTGTATTCCTCCCTACAGCTACCTGAAAGGGAGCTGTAGCAAGGAGTAGAGAACAGAACCCGTGTTCTTGGCAAATGCAGAGTGAAACTAGGCTCCTAATAACATTAGGTTCAGATATGACTTCTGGCCTTCTCAGTAAGGTTTGTGCAACCAACAGAAACTTTTATTTATGAGTGTCAAATGATTTGAAACTATATAGTCATATATTGGTAATTTGGGCGGGGGGGGGCTTTTTTAAAATGCATATCTTAGTTCTTTATATAAAATATGTTGTACCTATTTTTAGTATCTATAAAATGGTTTCATGCTAACCGAACCTGGGCATTTAGCTCTGTGGAAAAATAAGTATGTATTCATGCTCTAAGGAATGTCAGTGTGTATATACACAGCGAGATCACATGAACAACATACAGACAGTCTTGGTTATTACTTTCCATAGCTTTTTATTGCCAGATGTATTTTGACCTTCGAAAGTAGAATTTATATATTGAGAGAATTTAAATCTCACTTAGAAAACTGTTCTAAATTATTGGCCCCCATATGCAGTTATATTATGCAAGAATGAGAGATGCGGAAATCTGGAACTTTTAAAAGATATATTAAAATCCTTATTTAGAAAGATGATAGAAGTTCCAAATGCATATGCAGTATGTAGAAGACATGGCAAAGGAAAAAGCTCAACAGCTAGTTCGTAAGCATGATAGAAATGCCATCTGGAAAATGAACAAAAACATTGGAAAAAACAGGTTATGAAACAATGTAAAAGAAAGAAAAACTGGAGGAAACAAGATAAAAGAAATAAGAAGGATATTGACAAAGGAAGAGTAAGAAACAAGGAAAAAGAAGGTAGGGACACAAAATATTGAACTCAAATGGATGTATCTAACTACCCTGTTTTCAAACAAAACAAAAAATCTGTCTATTCTATGTATGAACAGAGATCTTAATATCAATTAAAATAAAAGTTCATAAAAGGTCCACTATTTATTAAAAGCTAAAAATTAGAGACGTGGTGGTTGTTTTTTTTTTTCCAAGTCTTGATAGACAATGCTTTCGTGTCAGCAATTAAATGGCTGTATACTGTATAGGTAGCTGGCATTTACCTTAGCTAGCAGGCAAGTAAACATGCTCCATTCAAAAATGGGTTTTACAGGGGAAAATTTATTGCAATTGTCCATTGAGTGTTCATGTAATGGAAGCATGGATTACTGTGGATCTGTCCGAAATGATGCAACCTGTGGATGGTCTAGGAGAGGCTTTGTATTACCTGCCTCTGTTTTGGATATCTTTTTCTTCTTAGTCAGGGTGTTCTTTACTGTATCTTCAAAACAAAGTCCCAACCTACACTTTCTCATATAAAGTGTGAAAACAAGAAGTATCTGAATCAATGAGATGAATGAGGACTAAGTAACAATAGCACAGTACTTCATACTAGTGTATATTACTCTGATTTTTTAAATTTTAAAATCTAAAAGCCAAATAGTGTAATACAGCAATGTGAGCATAATTGGAAGCATAATTTTAGTTCTCTTTGTACTTACAAAGTTTCTTTAGTTGCTGGGTTTTTTTTTTTCTTTTTCTTTTTTTTTTTTTTTTTTTCATATATTTGGTAATAAAAATNAATTTTTTCTTTTTTTTTTTTTTTTTTGACAAGTATATGTGAATAAGAAGTTAGTGCTGTTAGGAAAAAAACCCTTTCCAAATCCAGAAGTAACTTGTGACATTGTTTTTAGCTTTAAACAACAGATTACATAGCCACAATTGCTGATTCAATCTTTTGTGGTTAATTGCTTTGATAAAGTATAACTGTTTGTTATAGTAATCCTGATACAGCCTAACCTTAATTGAGAAAATTCACACTGGCTTGGATTGTGGTAAAACCTTGCAGTGCAGCATTATTACTCTAAATGTAGTGTCATTCTGAGCAAGCTGATGATTGCAGCTCAGTAACTGCTATTTGTTGCTGCAGTAGTGTATCTCAGCAGTGCTAACGATTCAAAGTCTTGTGAGACATAATGAGTCTCTGGAAGGGAAAACTGCTGTTCAGCAGACTCTCTGCTAGGTTGCTCCTCTTTCTAGGCTGTGCAAAAGCCACAAACTTTTATTTAAATATCAGTACATGTTGAAAGTTTGAGTTTCCTTTATTTTGTTTTTGTGCAGTTGTCCACAATGAAGTGTGAGACCTGTCCCAGATCTTGCAACTGTGATCTCTGTCTCTTTGATCTTACTGATTTTTGCTCATTTTGGGAAGGTTTTGTTATTCAGTGTTATTTTTACACATATACCAATTTTAGCCCTATGTACTTTGTGATTCTTTTCCAGAATAATGTTCTTGAGGTTATGTCTGTACCGATATCTGTTATAACTGTGGTAGATAAGATCAGCATCTGTTGATTTCTGACAACAGACTGTACTTTTCTTTAGCAGTATTTAATAGATATATTCATCATGTCTTCTATGCACAAAAAGACAGAAAGCATGAGTGTTTACTTGTGTTATAACCAAAAAGACTTTACTCTTTCATGCTTTCAGCAGTATCAATGTTCTACTATTCATATTTCTCTATTTTCTTGGAAATAAATGAGCTTTCAGCAGTCAGACCTTCTTACATTTTGCAGTGCTTTAAGCTTTCCGAATTTCCCAGGGGAAGTCCTGAAAAAACAAAGCACTCCTCTTCAAAAATGTTCAGAAAAGCTTTAGCTTGACATATATAACTCCAGAGATTTGAATTAATTTACTTTCTTAAACTCAGGCACTTGTCATGAAATTCATCTGCATATTTTCTGTATTAGTCAAGTCAATGTATATTTATTTTATTTTTTCCAGTTTGCTATATTCCTTCCTAGCACTTTTTATTGTCTCCAGTATGTTGCCTCTATTTCTCTGATAACTTTTTAAAACTTTAAACTTCTAGATCGTGTTTTCCATTACAAATTGTTTTTTTCCCTCTCTCTGCCTCCCTGAGTCTTGTAAACAAACCACATGTATTTACAGGCTTGGGGGGTTTTTTGTTTAACTTTAAGATATTAATGGAAACCATTTAAAAATATTAGACTAAAATTAATGGGAATTAATCATACTCTGAAATTTTATCTATTCTGATATTTAATACAAAAAAAAAGGTCTTCAGTGGAAAACTGATTCTGGTCTTGATTACAGATTAGTTGGAAAAAAAATTCAACACAAATTTTTATATTTTGAAAAAATCTTATAATTGCTCTCTTGTTAGGATAGCCTTCAAAAATTGTTCTGAAAGAATACTTATAACTAGTTTTAAAGACCATCCTTGATATTTATTTGCCAGAGAGGGCTCTAGCCAGTGGCAGCCATCTTATAATTTATTAGTTTGCTCAGGGGACTTTCCACCTTCTAGATAGTTGCTGCACGGCACAGGCCATGGTTGTTTTATTTTCTTACACAGTGTATCAGCCCTTGATCCTACTACTTGTGCTTCAAAAATTTTAGATACTTAAGCTAGAATAATTTCTCCCTCTGGGTTATAAAATAGGTGTTGAAAAATACAACTAACTCCACTGTATTCAGAAATGCCTATTCATCATTTTTATTCCCCAAACCTTATGATGCCTGAATCTTTCATTTCATTAGTCCCTCTAGGAGAAGAATCAGATTATAAACAGTCACAATTATTTCAGACAGAATTTACTGGACAATGTGGTTGTAACATCAGACCTAGATGAGGATAAATAGCTCTTCCGCATTAGTTAAATGAGTGGTAAGAGAGCCTTTATCTCCTCTGACAGAGAAATTAAGTGTTAGAGGCACTTTCTTAAAATGGATAGTTAAAGCAACATACTTATTCATGGTAATGCAATTTATTCATCACAGATGCACTATGAAAGAATTTCCTGATGTAAGTAGGTATTCATACCAAACAGTTTTTTTCCTGATATTTCTACTCAAAGGTACTCTGAAAGTTGAACTTTCCCTATCAATCAATTGTTATAAAGCTTTCCTCTGCTTTTCATCTGTTATGGTAGCTTGATTCGTAAACCAACATGTAATAGTTCAGTATTACAGGGTTTTTTAACACAAGGAAATTGTACTGTAAAAGACTAATAAGACAAAACCATGGAATGTATTATTTCAGCAGAGGATTTGGTGAGATGTGTCTTGGTAACAATTTCAGATGATGTTTTAGATCAAACTGATCAAGAATATTGTGTTTTAGAAGAGCAGTTTTTCAATCAGAATATTAGTTTGGGGTGTGGGAGATTTCAGCTCACACCATTTGACATTTTTGCAGACAAAGTATATTTTATATGGTCAGATAGGGACAGAATTTGTATTAAGACACTCAGCTGAAGTGTGTAGCTGTCTGACCAACTGATGATTGATTTCTCTAGAGCTGTGGCTCTCTGGTTTCCTGACATATATATCTATGCGTTTGTTTTGCTTTGAATTCCTGTTTTTCTGGTCAGACATGGTTTCATGTGCTTGAGTGTCACTGGTGTTTGAGTTTAATGGCTTTTTGGCCATTATTGTTCTATCTACAACAATGTACCAATGAAACTAGATCATACCAACATGAAATTTCTAGACTATTAGGAAGGATTAGGTGTTATTGAAACTGGTTTCCTACTACTTACGGATTTTTTTTTCCCCTCTGAAATCAGGACCTGTGTGCATTATTCATAATTGACCTGTTCAACTCAAGTTTTGTTAAGTTTGTGAACTCCACAGATACAAGAAGCACCAGCTTTGCCAGCGATGATAGTGGAGGAGACTATAACCACATTTCTATAAGCTAAGTTTTATACAGCATCTCACTTTTTCAATAACTGACTAGTTTCTGTTTTTTGTAGTATGTTTGCGGAACATTTCTGATTTTTTTTCTCTTTCCTGAACGTGCTACTTCTGAGCACACAATTAACCATTTCTCCATTTAGATATTGTTTTATAGTAACCAAACTATAAGTTAATTAGTGTAAATATGTGGTGTAACACCAGAACTCCACTACTGAGTGCTGTGGAGCTGTGTCACCTCTCCCATGCTCAGTAGAGTATGAATATTTAATAGTACAGCTGGTTTTGCCATATGCAGAAAGAAATTTCCTATAATATCCTTATAATATAATAGTGTTAACTGAACAGTAGCTAATTAAGTTACAGATTTTTCGTTTGTAGATTTGAAAAAAAAAAAAGCCCATTTGACAATCAGATCAGTCTTTTACCTCTAAAAATTCCACAGATACTCCAAATGTGGATTGAGTAGTTAGAATACTTTTCAAAATATACTTTAAGAGAACATTAATAATGAATTTGAGTTGATCCATGAACATGCCTCAAGAAGTATTGAGTTTGGTGTTCTACTTTAGGTAATGGTATATCAATCTGGTTTAATCACATTTCACTAATGCTTCAGAAAAATTTGAAGAACGGTGTCTGTGAATGATATCATTACATTAATTTAACTGCTATGAAAAACTTGAAGGTTCTCTCAGGTTAATAAATACAACCTGCATTACACTGGTGGTCTTCAACTTGATAACTTAACACAGTGACCTTGACTTAAGCTTGGTATGAACCACGTACAATGGAAGAAGTATCATCTATTGGCCATTTTGCTCCTTCAAAATTGAACAGCATTTTTGGTTTCTTTTCAGGATGTAAGTAGGGGCTTGCACGTGTTTTGGATAGCAAATCTATGTCTCCTCACCAGCTGTGAGTATCCTAGTTGGGCAGGAGGAATTGTTATTTGTGGAAGGTAGAGGAACACTTTGTCCAAAACCTGTTCAGCAGTAGTGACAGTAACATGGTCACTGGAGTGTCATTCCACCAGCTCCGTTGTGGTAAGATGCCCAGTCAGCCTTGGCACAGGGTGGAATACATATACAATTGGGAATCTTAGACCTATCAATTTTTCCCTTCTTCAAAACTGTTAAATAGTCGAATTATGTGTCTTTTATTCTTACCTCACCCCTTTTCACTCTGGAACTTCAAATCAGGGGCAGAATGTGTCCTTCCTTCCAAGCTGATGAAAGTGAAATAATAAATGTTTTTGACCCTTGCCTCGTACACTCTGGAATTGAGACTCTTCTCTAGACATAGCTATATAGTGATTACCATACAGTATTGAAAAACTGTCCTCATTTTGAACAGATGTTTACACGTGACTAAAGAGAGGATGCTAAATACCTCCTTGAGGGACATGCATAGATTTTACTGCCAGTTTTCAGCTTAAAACTAATTTTATAGCTGTAACATAAAACTGGCTATTTAAGTGGACGTGATTTTAATAATTGTATGTCATTATTTAAAAGAAATCTTCTACAAAGAAACCTACAGTTTTAGCCTGTGTATTTTTTACTGTCAAGTATGCAGACATTTTACTGAGAGAAGAAATATGACACTGTAAGGAAGAGCTAGATTTTAGGAATTTGTAGAGGGCATACATAAACGTTTTGTCCTTCATCTTAAAACTCAATTGGAATTTTTCTCCAAAGAATTCAGAGGAATTTAGATACTCGATATTCTTTACTGTCATGTGTCCTGTTGATACCCTACTCAGTAGGATGAGCTTGCTCTATGGAACAGATTAAGTGGTAAACTATGCTTACATGTCTATAAAAGTTGTTACTCTTTCCTTGGCTTTATATGGACTACCGTATAAGTGTTTGTTTCACAAAAGTGTTTTTGAGCTGGTCATTGGGCCTAAAGTTCCAAAAGGACTTCAGAACCTAAAGCCAAAATTTGTCGTTCAAATCACTATTAATTTACCCTCTATTTCCTGGCAGTACAGAAATTACCGAAAATAATATCCACAAGGTTTCCTGTTTTCTGTAGCCCAGCATGGATGCACGCAAGCTTTCTCCAGCCTGACAGCAGCATGCTGCTCACTTCTAAGGCATGGAATATATTCTTAAACTGGGCATGGTAACAGACCTTTTTTCTGAAGGACCTTACCCTGTAGATCTTTTTGAAATAAGATTTAACAAATTATACCTTAGAGCAAGAGCAGATAAGCAGTTAAAATGAGTCTCGCATCAGTCATCTTGGATATGAGATCCCTCTCTCTTTGCCTGGGTGATTTGAGTAGAATTTCAGTTATTGATCATTAGGAGAGTAGTGAAAACAGTGCCTACAGGGTGCTTAGATAGAATTGAGAAATGTTATTTACTATGTGGCAGCAACCATTTACCCCTCCCTTAAAGTGATACACCTTCAAGAAGAGAATTTGACTAAGACTTGAAGGTGCTCTCCACAACTTGAAGGTATTTTCTGTAGCATTTCCTGCCAACTAATTTAGATGTGTCTCTACAAATTGCTCAGGCTTCTGCTAATATCCTCAGGCCTAGGATATATGGGTGGGGAAACTTCCAGAGTCATTGTCACCAGCTGTAATATGGTTGCTGCCTGGGCACAATTTTATAAGGGCTTTTTGGAGGTGTGCCTAGGTGAAAACGTAGACTCCAATACACCTCTACTCCCAAGTGCTGTACCAAGTTCTCAGATACTTAATTGAGAGTTTAGGTACTGTAAAAAAATGAAGTACCTAAGTCCCTTTGTCAGTGTAGTCCTAAGTTCCTCCATTTGTATTTATATGTTTCTATCTTGTGAACCAGAGACATCTTTTACGGATTCACATTAAAAATAGAATTTGAACTTTATTTAGTCTAATCTTCCATTCTGATACAGCTACTATTGGCAAATATATACGTGTAAAACAGGTTTTTTTTTTTTCTCTGGATATGATTTACTTTCTACTAAAGGATTAGATGCCATTTTATTGTCACTCTCATTATCTAAGCAGTTTATTTACCACTAAACTTTATGTAGTGAACAGTGGGACACCAGAGCCTTACAAATCGCATTACACAGTCAGCTACAATTTTCATGGAGAATTTTAGAGGAATTACAGGAGTGTAATGAGTGTCCAAATGAATAACAAAAGTTTAATGTTGTTTCTCAAATAATCAACCACTGTAGAGGACTAAATAGGCTAGAAAATGAGAATATTGGATTACTTGCAACATCACATGAAATAATGTGTCTTAAAAATTTTTATTCTGGAGAAAAATAGGACTTGCTGGCTGATTTTTTGACACACTACTCAGATATAATAGAGCAGTTATATTTTGTCAGAAATTACTTTTTTGATTCCAGTAATATTCTAATATTTCCTCTTCACTTTTGGTGAATCCAGATCTGGAGAGTGTGAAACATATATAGAATATAGTATATATAGTATATATAGAAAATTACTTAAAATTTACTTGCATGCCTCTTTGGATATATAGTACAAATTTATATTAAGTACCACATTTTTAATATGGTAACCAGCTATCAAAAATTTAGAAAAACTTGGTAGTTCTGTTTTTAGTAATAATGAGTGAAGGCTACACTTCTGATTAAGGACAGAAACAGTAGGAATCAAGGTTTTATCAATCATCTATCTTTATCTGTGTTTTGGACTGGAACTTGCGAGCACTTATCTACTAATAGATGTATGACTAGGTAGCCTGCAAATTGTATGGACAGAGAAAAGTAAGAGTACATTGCATTCTAGGAGAAGGGTTGCATGCTGCTAAGATCTGATCTGGCAACCAGTGAGAAGAGGTATCTTTATATAAGCAATCACATCAAATTTCTGGCATCATGTATCAAACACTGAGTTAGGCTAATAAAAAAAAGTTAAGGCACTTTAGCGTTGTTCTGCTTCACCAGTAAATTCACAACACTTCTCTTGTACAGAATATTGGCTCCGTTTATCTGCGTGCTTGGAGCTAAGGGACACACTTGCTCACTCAGTCTTGTTTTTAAGACTGCGATCCATATGAATGTCTGTATTTGTTTATAGCACATACATTTTTCTCTACCTAGAGAGTTGACCAGATAGCTTGGATGCATGTCCCTGGGTTACAGAGAAGAGCATTATGACAGATAAACATTTCTTCCTCTGTAGTGTAATGTTTTGGCTCTGCTGATCTTGGGGAAATGGATGGCATTTTTCTTCTGATCTAGGACACACTGAAGTTTGCAAATATCCAAACCTAGACAGAAAACTGCCTCTTACCGTATTTCTCCTCTGTGTGATTTCAGGCACAGCAACGGTGAATCATCGGCTTCCTGTTAAGATCTTTATAATCCTGTTTTCACAGTTGACAGAAGGCTAGGCCTTATCAGCAACTGATAAGAGATCAGCCTAATAATGTTCTCAGCTTCCTTTGAAAAAGTGCATGAGATGAAAAGGATTATTGGATACATGTTTGTTGGCATCCTCAGTGCATCGGTCTAAGTTTATATTTACTTGCATGCTAATCACAGTGGGACTAGAAATATGTGTAATGACATAAATCAAAGTTTATACGTATGAGAAAACAGCAGTTTCACAGGTAAATACAATGTATGAGCTGATGTTACTGCCTGAAATACTGGAAAGACAAATGGAAGAAGGGTCCTTTGAAGTACAGATTGCTGATAGGATTTGCATTTTTTTTTTTTTTGGAAGATGTGGTTCTTAATGCATTTTTTGTGTCCTTGCTACTAAGCCTTCACAACATGGGAGTTTTTCCTAGTCTTTTACTGCTCCTTGGACTTTATCAAAGCAACCAGAGCCATACAAAGAAGTCTCAGATTTTGGGTCTGGGTGACAGCAAATTATTTTATGTAAGGATTAGGAAACCTACTTTCCATCTGCCTAACAGCAGCCTCCTCTGTAACACTGCACAACAGGCTCTGCCAGAACTAAGTCTGCTGAGGAGCAGTGGTTGCTCAGAAGCTACAGTTGGTTGGACAGTACTGCAAATAAAAAACTGGTTCCCCACTTTATTCCTGGGACTGGTTATTTACGAGAGAAGACTTGAAATCATGAGGACAGTTTTGCATTCATTTTAGCACATCATGTCTTCCTGCATTGTTATTTCTATACTGTCTTTAATATAAAGACCAGTTTAGTAAAAAACAATTTATGAGTATATGAAAACTAGAAGAAACACTGAACTGGGTCATGGCTGAACCCTCTAAATACAGTGGGTCAAATAAAATCGTGACGACTGTGGTTAGCACTCAGTGCTCAGTGGTCAGTGCTCAGTCTTTGTCATTCATTGCCGTGATGCTGCAGAAAACAAAAAAGCCTAGGGTCAATAAAGTACCAGGCTTATGCATGATTTTAAACACAGGAATAACCCTACTGACTTCAGGAAGAGTCAGTGAGAGTTAAAATGCATTAAGATTTTAGTTTTGATTACAATTGAGTGTCTGAAAATAATTTTCTGATAGTCTTATATACTTTGGTGTGCATTTTAAACTGACCTTGAGTGCATGAACTAGATTCCTTCCAGACGAAATGGAACCAGAAGACACACTTTAAAGGTGCAATTAATATAAAATCCATAGTCCTTCTACTGAAATTTTGCAGAAAATATTGGTGTTCATTTTTATTCAGTTTTAGTTGGTATTTGCCTGATTTCCCTTTCTCTCCCAAGCTGATCTTTATGACATTTTTTTCTTATTACTTGTTTTGATTTAAAGAATTGAATTTTCATCAGATGATCCATAAAAATAATGGATTACTGACCTAAACTTTGATGAAACACAGGAGAAATTTAGTCTAATAAGCAAAAAAGTTAAAATAAAAAAAAGAAGCTTTACTTCTGAACTAAACTGAACTGAGTAGCAGGCTGCTTCTTTTACGTAATACGCTTCCTCTTCTACTGAAATTAATACAAGTAATAGCTAAGGATAAATAACATCTTTGCATCTCTTTTTGTCCATCAACAAAATTGCACTGTTTTAACTGTATCTGTATAACATGGTTATTACTTCTCTAGATTTGTCTGGGACAGAGAGGATAAAAAATTTAATATAATTTTAAACACTATATGTCTACAGCAGGGATTTGTACTGCTTCAGTGATTTTTTAGAAAACTTATTTATATCAACACAAAAACTGTGACAAGGTACACTTAACAGAGAATAGCCTGACAAAATGCAGTAAACGAATTTGTCCCTCCTTTATTTTTCTCAATTGTAATTTATTGCTTAACTATACAACTGAAATCAATTAAATTGAGTGTGAAATGTTAAAACAATCAAAATTGGAAGAACTAGCTGGGTCCTTCCAAAATGGGGCAAAATAAGATCTCAGTGCATGCATAAAACAAGAGAACTAAAGAGTGATTCTGATATTGTCCAGTCATTATAGAAATGGAACATTAAACTGTTTGGAAAAGGGGAAAAATTTAAAATACTTCACTAATTTATTGCTTTCCAGTCACTTTTCAGGCATGCACAAAAAGACGTTTTCTCAGTTTCTTTTCAATTGCTAGACACACTATTAAGTATTTTGTGTAACTGTCATGACATAATACATGCAAGATGAACTTGACCTTCCTCTACTCATAATCTTTAGGCTGAACTAGCCCTGGTCCTCCAATCTCTCCTTATGGGACCAGTGATCCAACCCTGACCACCTCAATGGCCCTCTGTGGAGCTCACCCTGGTTTATTGATGTCTTGTGCTGGTAGGCCCAAAGTTGGACCAGTAGATGTGGTCCAATGAGTACAGAGTAGAGGGGGATAATCCTTTCCTGTCAGCCACCTTTGTTACAAAGCCACACTACTGGCTTGACACAGCTCCAGGAAATCCTGGCTGTGAACACAAAACATGTTTCATCTCATGGGCTAAAATAAGAAAATATATCTCTGTCCCAAAATCCTTAGTGTTTTCCTTATGGAGAAGACTACTAAACTGGTAATCAATGGTCTCATGCTTGAGAATCTTACTGTAGGTTATCTGTTGGTGGGGAACACTGGCATTTGACTCCTGACCTTTGGACAGTTAAAGTTAAGTGCACAAAGCAGTATAGGACCATATCTTTTAGAACATATATATTGATCTTTTACAGTTCTCTAGCAATGTTTCTGTTCAAGGTTAAAAATACTTGTCTCTTCTGCTTGCCTAACTTCATCCATCATCAGTGACGTTGGCTGTTTTTAAAAGTCAGTATATGGAATCTATAAAAATATTACCACTTGTCTGTGAAAAGTTTAGTCCTTTAACTACTTTTTATATTACAACCTTTGTATTATCCTGACATGTCTGATACTTATTTATGAGGTTGTGATGGCCAGGCTGGGTGCCTTATTATTCCAGCTTGGCACAGTCTGGTTCAAACACAGGTAGATGGGGAACGAAATATGTTTTTATATAAAAATTACTGGCTTCCTAGGGATCCCTAACTCAGACATTTTATATTTTCTGTAAAGTAAGTACTATCAGCAGTGAACTAATTAGATGCCTCATTTTACTAAAATCTGCTCTGTAATGTATGTGCCATCTGTTCAATTTACTCTAAGAAAAACAGACTGTAATTCTGCTCTGTAATTCTGCTACCAATAATTTCAGTTAGTTCATAGTTGTCTTTCTCTTTGCAAAAATGCATGAAAATAAAAGGACATAGTTAAGTTTACTTGAACCAAGAGTGTTGATGATGGTGTCACATGAGAAGTCCTGCTTTCATGGATGTCCTTCCCATACATTCTTCAAGCCACAATAATCTGTATTTTCTAAGCCAGTTTGGAAGTATGCCTCAATGACTGTATCTCAGTGCCTCATAGTCTGGGAGAGTGATCACATTGCATGAGGAGAACAAGTTACTTGTATACTGTACGAATTACAGGTCCAGTCAAGGAATCAATCCAGATTGAGCATTACACTGAAAGCATCTCAGAAACTATACCAAAAATACCCCAACCCCAAACAAGGAAGCATTGGGAAGTAGCTATTGAATTAGCAAATTCATATCATCTGTCCTAAGACCCCCATCAGTGGTTACAGCCAACCAGTCAATTCAGTTTATAAACCTTCAAGCTTCTAATTTTTTTTTCCCCCTTCTTCCACATTTCTATTGCAAGGACATTCTGAATTTTAGCAATTTGAATTGTTTTTCTTACTGTTACCTGATTTATTTGTAGTTAGGGTGGTACACACCTTTGTTCTTTTGACAAGTTTGTTTAAACAGTTCTCCTGCCTTCCTTGTGTTTATCTCTTTGCATTTATGGAAAGCAATCAGTAAACTTGCCATAGCTATGCAGTGTTTTTCACTGGTAGATCACGGTCCTCTAGGCAGTCTAGGAGATCTGTTGCCATATGTAGTCACATATTGTAGGACAGGTTCTTTCTTATCTTTATCATACTAATATGAGTCATCTGGACTCATTAAAGTTTGAATTTTTCTTTATTAAAAAAAAAAAAAATAATAAAATATCCGGGGTAAAATGAAGGCAAATAAAACTTTGAAGTGATATGATCTGAAATATATACAATATTTAAGTGACGGTTCACTGGTAAGTGACATAAAAGAAGAAAAAAAATCTGTTTATCTCAGAGGCTGGTCTGGTACTTAGTTTGCATTCCTTTCAACATGAAACACAGCAGTAAAATATTTTTAGATGTTTCAACAGTGTAACACATGTAAAGAGAGACTTCAGTCAACTGAACTCTTCCAAAAAGGGGTTAGGTTTTCTTTTTTTTTTATGGCAGGAAGCTTGTCTTTTCACTTATTTGAGAGCCTCTGGGAACTTCTCCTTAGATTTAGACTAAATCCTATGATGACAATTTTATTACTCTTTCCAAAAATATGGTCATATATTCTTTTGCTAGTCTTAAAACATCTCTGCCCTTGCAGACAAATTACTTGCATAGGATAGCATTTCCATCACTTGCTTTTCATAACAGTATTTGAAGAGTTGGCATTTTGTTCTTGAATATCAGCTTTATGCATCAGAATGTTGGTTAGTAGATAAATAAAGCTACTTTTATAATTTAATTAGTGTCCTAACTCTAACCATTGTTGCAATTATTAAAGCCAAGCAAATAATTTATTCAATTACTTCATTAATCTTTCTGTTTATGGAATATCTCTGAAGAGATTCAAATTTTATAAAATATTCAGTTTTGGTTTAGTAATCTCTTATAAAATACATTACACTGCCTTTCTATGAATATTCAAAATTAAAACTTCATTGCTTGGTAGAATAGATCAGACATATTGGATAAGATTTTTCTCTTTATTAATACAGGAATTCTTGATGGAACATGTCTGTGTAAAATTTGAGTGCTGCTAATCTTCGCAGATAATCAGCTTGAAAGTTTTGCTTGCAGTGTGTATTTTGGTCAGCAAAGTTTACGTTAATTCAAACAGCAAAGTGGCAAAAGTACAGTTATAGTAAACTTGTCTCAGGCCAGTCTGGTATTGGCAGATATCAGTGGTAGCTACGCCTCTCAGCTATTTAGAGAAACTTCAAGTCAGGCTCTTAAAAACATAAATGCACGTGGCTGAAAGTGTTTTTCTTTGTTGGCCATGGGTCCATTGTTACTGTTCATTTCATTGGCTTGAATTATGGAAGAGGTAGGGCAAAACTGCCTGTAGGCATAGTGTCACTGGTGAAATCTTGATCTCATTAAAGGTGTCCCTGCTCATTGCAGGAGGGTTGGACTAGATGACCTTTAAAGGTCCTGTCCAACCCGAACCATTTTATGTGATATTTCCCTCATGCTTATACACGAACTTCAAGCTGATCCAGTCTAGGATCCTCAAGGTAGTGGCACCTGCCATTTCTGAGGCTTGTTAACCCAGATTCAGTGTTGTACTAACCATATCATCTTTGTTTTATAACTGACTGATGGTTGAATAGTTAAAACATGGGTATTCAATATTCAGTTCTACCTATCCAGAAAATCTCGGTTAAAT
>VZSZ01010041.1:62348-79913 GCA_013398815.1 Ibidorhyncha struthersii
GAGGTTTAGGTTGGATATTAGGAAATTTTTTTTCACGGAAAGGGTTATCCAGCATTGGAATAGGCTTCCCAGGGAGGTGGTGGATTCGCCACCCCTGGAGCTGTTTAAAAAAAGGGTAGACGTGGTACTTGGGGATATGGTTTAGAAGTGGTTTTGTCAGGCTAGGTTAATGGTTGGACTCGATGATCTTAAAGGTCCCTTCCAACCTCAACAATTCTATAATTCTATGAATCACATGAAATTTTAACAAAGGGAAATGCAAAGTCCTGCATCTGTGGAAAAATAACTCGAAGCACCAGTACACACCAGGAACCAAATGGCTTAAAAGTGGCTTTGCAGAGAGAGACTGAGGGTCTTGGTGGCCACCAAGCTGACTATGTGCCCCTGTGGCCAAGAATACCAGCAGCTGTCTGGGCTGCATTAATAAGAACACTGACAGCATGTTGAGGAATGTGATACATCCCCTCTACTCAGCACTGAGGAGGCAGTCCTTGTTCCAGTTCTGGGCTCCCCCGTATGAGACAGTTACAGGCTTACTGGAGCAAGTCCATCCCAGAGACACAAGATGGTTAAGAGACTGTTCAGCCTGGAGAAGAGAAAGCTCAGGATGATCTTATCCATGTGTATGAACACCCAATGGGACAGAATGAGATGAAGGAGACAGACTCTTCACAATGGAAGCAAAAATTTTATTTTTCACTTACACAAAGTGACACACAAGTCAGCAATAGAGAAGGAAAGAGATATGCAAATTTTGAAAACATCAAAAGAAAGTAGAAGCAATATATAATTATTTTTGGAAAATATTAACCATGTGTTTTGTCCATGTAGCATTGACTGTTAACAGATTTCATTAACCTTCTGTTATTAATAATGTATATATCTTCTGTAAACTGCAGATTAGAGGCATTTAAAGTATGCCAGTGACATATTTAAAATTCTCTTTCCATTTTTTTAAAGGTATTTTTAACAAATACAACCAGTACAGATATTAGTATCTGTTTGTTTAGTACTGAAAATTGAATAAATGTAACATAAGATATAAAGTTGAAGCTAAAAGTAGGTCTTACAGTCTGACAATTAACACAGTTTACACTGCAGTGATTATGAATCAGGTGGTTTATTTCAGGGATCTGAACTTTATGATGACTGAGAACTGTTTCAGTGCTTTAAGCCCTGTGGGTGCCTGAGGTGATTCAATCAGCTGTGACATGACTTGTAAAAATTAGAGCAGTTCAGAGAATATATAGCAACTTCTTGGACCTCATCCAGTAAAGTTACTAAGTGTGTTACATTGCGAATTTCCCTTTCGAGAAATGCAAAAATGTTAGCGGAGTAAAATCATAAAATAAATATTTTTTCACACAAAAAAGGAAATGCACTGCACTGGAATAAAAAAGAGACCAAAGCTAAACATAAACTAATTTTCATTTCACAAGCGTAGAGTATATATAAAAACAATTTGCTTCTTTCACTTTCTTGAGCACAAATTGTTCTTCTAAGGAGAAAGGACTCATGGGTCAAAAAAGCTGCAGTATAAATAAGCACTTTGATCCACTAAGGAAAGTGTAAATTCATTATATTAATTATGTTTAACTTTTGAGGAATAGAGTCTTACCACACAAGAGGTGTGTAAAAGATTCTTCTAGGAAGTCATACTGTGTTTATACCACACAGTTTGTATCTTTGTCAATCTTAACTGTTAAAAAAAAAGTTTTCTTAGTAGCCTGAAAATTTTCCATTTAATTAATGAACCATAAAAAAAGCAATTAAAAATCCTGAGTGTTAGAAAAATGATACTCATTATACTTATTAGATGTTCATTATATAATTGTTAAAAAACATGGACCATGTAACTTGTTATTTTATATATGTGATACTGTCACTTTGCAGAGGCAGCCTTCATCTTTGTTTAGATATATTTTGTCATATTTGCTATGAGCACACATATTTTCTATAAACTGAGATTTTTGTGTTCAACCCTATAAAAAAATAATTTACATCTTTTTTTCTTGCATCTGTCATGTTTCTCCTTCATAGGTGTCTCTGAACTTAATATTTACATTGTTATAATCTCCAAGGAGTTAAAATTTCTCAATAACATGTATGATGAAAAATTACTCTACAGTTGTTAAGGTATTCCTCCCAGTAGAGAATGCAAATTCTTTAGTTTTAAGCTCCCAAGAAGTCTTTGCATTTAAATAATGCCACATGTAATAATTCTGTTTTACCCAGATGCTGGTGAAAACAAGGGATGAATGAATTAGTAGGATGCAAATATAGTTTTTATGGAATAAGCGTGCATTTACACGCCTGGTGTGCAGTACCAGTTCTAACCTGTATCTCTGGTGGGAGACACTGCGATCTCCATTGGAGAATGAAGAGCTCTCACTCATGCAGACCTACCTCCTTTTCCTGTGGCTCTTAACTCTACAAATTCAGGGTTCAAACACAACAGATTTGAGTCTAAAAATAAGCTTCTAAATTGGTAGAGTTTTAAAATAATTACTTTGAGTCATAACAACTCAATTATTTGCAATATTATGAAAAACATAAAAAATATGTTCCATTATTAGCTAATATGTATCTCGCAGAAAAATTACTTCTTGACTGCTTAAACACTCAGATCTCTCATAGAATATACTGGGTCACATCTTTGCTCCCCAAACTGGGTTGAGCACATGCAGCTTGGATCATAGTTTTACCCTTATTGGGTCTCAGCAAACTGGTGCCCACAACAGACTGTAAGTTTGCACTTAATAGGTGTTCAGACAAAGAGCCAACCAAGTAACGCTTTACAAACCTAACTGTGTAAGTCAGATAACTGAAAAAGCTGGGAGCTACTCCACCAAAGCCCATACAGTTTCTACTTCCCATCTGACTCTCAGGTGAAGACAGCACTCTCATTCTCATCCTTCATCTGCCAGCATCTTTGTCCATATTTTCTCCAGCCTGCTTCTGATCTTCTAACTCCAGGTCCATGCACGTTGTGAAGAATTACCCCAATGGCATTCATCTGGAGGCTGCATATCTGCCACTCTTCTGTAGACCTCTGGATTTGAGTGGACTTGTCTCACTATACCCAGTGAAGGTAGTTGAGGGTCCTCTGTAATACGTTTACAGGAACACCCCAAAGATGCACCTCCATTGTGAAAAGCCTCCTTTTCAGTTTCATCCGGTCAAGAAAGAAGGTGGGGATGGAAGCCAATAAAGGTAAATTCAAATATGTGTTATTTGGTTTAAATGGGTAATCTTTGCTTTTGCATCCACCAGGAGAGGAAGTTTGGCGCTTGACATTCCTGAATATTCATGCTGAGCAGAGGCAGGAAGAAACTTTCTCATGTATCTTGATTATTGATTACTCATCCCCGTAACAGATCCTTGCTAGCACACAGGCAAAGGGCAACCAATCCTGCTTCGGAATACTGGCTGATTATCAGCGTTAGGTAGGAACAGATGATCCTTAGTGTCTTGTGCCTATGAGACAGTGGGAAGCAAGCACTGAAATGTTCCCAAAGTACAGTGAATCAGACCATTTTGCACAGGACTCAATTGGTACTTTGTCCCTGTGCCGAGCACTCTGTTGAGTTCTAGTTAGTGTCAGCTTGCTGCTGTGCAGGGCCCCGTGCTGCAGCGTCTCATCAGGGGGCACTCAGAGCCAGGAGCCACTGGTTTTATGCAGAGTTAAAATAATTGCCTGTGCATGAATACTGCATGTAGCTGTTTTTTCCACCCATTCATGGCAGTGAAAACCTTTGAACTGGTTTTGACTATAACTATTGCAATGTTAAAAAATGAGTTATTTCTGCTGTACAGATAAATACCATCTTTTTAAACAGAATGACCACAGATGACAGATAATAGCTTGTAGGATTCATAAGCATTTGGATAGCCCATTTAAAACTCGATTGTATTTAAAAACTCACAAGCCGATACAAATTGCTTCTGACTGCAAACTAGAGTATCATAGATCTTCTTGATTTGATTCATGAATCAGTTTTTTTTTAGATTATCACGTTAGCTCTACTTATTCTAATATGATTAGATTTCAGACATTTCTAGTATTGTTTTACCTCTACCCTTGAAAAATTTTTGTTCAAACTTCTGGTTCCTGGACTGGAATTCAACCCATAAATTTCTGTTTTGAAAAAGAAGAAATTAACCAACTTTATAAAAGGAACATAAACAAAAAATGTTTTAAATTTTGCTTTTCTGTTCCAACTCTTGCTATTAATGTAACACAATTTTAATGTAACCTAGTATTTTTAATGGAACATGAAAAGCATGAAATCATAGCTGGGATTCTGGGAGTGGAATTCCATATGAAAATATCTCACAAGACTCCAACTATGCTGTGAAAAATTAAATAATTTCTAATGCAGGGACATGATAAATTTATATTTAATGGGATGTCTAGGGTTTATAGAACTTGAAATAATTTTCTGAAAAAAACCCACCTCTCAAATTAGAATGAATTGTAGTTTAAAATAATAATTATGTTTAATGCTGTAATCACTCTACACTTGTTATTTGCATTTGAAAGGGCTCCAGAACAGGGATTATGAGGATTTACTTAGTCTGTTATATCAAGAACAGTACAATATTTTACTTGGGGGGAACTGAATTAATTCCGTGTTCGATAAGAAGACAAAATAACTTAAACGTTTCTTGTACATCTGGTTTAATTCTGAAGGAGTGATTATACGTTTGTGGTGATCTTTTATTAATTTCCTCGCAGCAATAATGGAAATTCAGACACAAATTTTTTACCTTTCTAATACTTTGTCATTAGAAAACCAATAAAGAAGATGCACACACTCACAGACTGGGAATTCTTGCTATTAATATTCCTCTTAAGTGCAGCTGTATCCAGAATTTTCATCATGTAAAGACAAAGAAAACAATAGAAAGAAAATATAAGTCATATATTTTCTCAGTTAATTGTAAATACTATGGTTTATGTATCACTTTATAGGTGAGAGGCTGTTCATTATATAGGTGAGCTGCACCCATCCTCTTCAATCAACGCACATTTCCTGTATTTGTGTTGACCCATCAAAATTAAATATAGGTAGATAGTCCTATGAGACTAACTCATACAATAGGTAACTCCTTATTGTGTGCAACAGCAGTGTAGAATACAAGGTAAGTTTCAATTTGGACTATGGACATGCATTCAGTAGAAAAGGGAAAAGGGCAGGAAGAAGATGTGAAGAACTTCATTTCCAGGTATAATGAGGACCTTCAAAGTGCAGTGTAAACACATGTGCTACTATTTACATAGGTAAAGCGGAATGTTTTTGTGGGAATCAAGACTTTACACACAAAGATTATTTAGAAATCCTTACCTCTAATTCTACAAAATAGTATTAACAAAAAATGTTTTTGTTCTATATTAAAACTATAGGCTAGACCTTTCTGGAGTGTGCAGGCAGGACAAAGAAATCAACATTTGCTCTATGGAATCTGCAAGTCTGTGAGGATTTGAAAATGAAACATTAAAATATATCAGTAAAGACTCTAAGCCTTTTCGTTTTACTTTAACTACTAAACGCAGGTTCAGTTACATTCTGTGAGTTATTAAAAATAGCAGATGACAATAATGGTGGATGCTTTCTAATCAGACTCAAATAATAAATTAGTGTGGCTGTGACTTGTATATTAATATAATTGTTGTCCCAAGAATTGCTGCTTTTCTTTTTGTAGACTTGAATGTTTAAAATGAATGTTTTTAAGGTAAAAACATTGCATCCTACTCTGAGAATATTTCCAATCTTTTTTTCTTTTTTCTTGGAAAAGAATATATTTTTACAAAGACCCTTTGTTTAAAAGCACATTATGGCATTTTTGTACATAAAAAGTATATTACTGAAAGTAACAGCACCAAAATTTCACTGAAGTATTTTAATAATATATTATCTCTGTTGTTAAATTAACACAACTCCATACCTTTATTTTTAGATTTCAAAACCTGGCACAGTATACTGTAAAATAAATTATATGCTGAAAGTTTAAGCAAACTTGAAAGTAAAGAAAGACTTTACTTATAGTACAGCTAATGAAATCCTCAGCAGTAGGGGAATTTGTAAGCATATACTATTCCAGCTTCAGCAAGTAGCTCTAAAATACAGCAGAAGACCCTCTTGTCTTCCATGCTGCCATATAGCCATATATTTAATATGCATATTTCAGTGGTGTATTTTCCCAGGAACAACATAAGAACAGCCATCCTTTTTCATGTTGAGGTCTACAGGCCAAATGAGTGGAAAGAAAGTGATAACATATTTAGTGATTGTTCATTAAGCCCTGTGAAAAAAAAATAACAAAGACTACAAGTTGTTGTACAGTAGAAGTTATTGCAGAGTAGTCTAGAGTTTAAGTTCATTAGATACGAACTCTTTTGTAACAGCCACCTATTCACATACCATATTTAACCACAAATTCAGATGGCTTACCCCTCTGTCATTGAAAAAGCTAGCACAATTTGCCTTACGTTTACGGGAAATACAAACAGCTGTGCATCGTGGAATAGTTAACTGGTGAAAATTTGTTTTTCCACCCATACTTTGGACTCCACACAACACTATTTAATTTTTCTTTTTCTTTTTTTTGCTAACTTCAAAAAGAAAAATGACCACCTCCTTTTTGTCCTGTTTCTGGACCAATTACAGGTACTTTTTTCAAGAAAAATATATTACTTCTCTGTGTGTGTTTCTGCTGTGGCATTTTCTTCTCCTTGGCTTTTATCTGTTCTTCAACCAAAAATTTTCATTCTAATGTCAACACTGTTGAGTATCTGTAAGTTTTATCTGTGAGAAACAGATATGCTTTCATGTGAAAATTACAACAAAATTCAGATTTTATTGCACTCTGTTTTCACATGAGTGCATAGTTGTACAGGGTTCTAAAAATTACGTTTCAAAAGCTAAATAAAATATAAATACCTATAGTATGAATGCCCTTTAATTAGTCAACATGAACTATCTGTAACTGAACAGAGTACAGTTTGAATCTTAATTATACTTCTTTCATTTACAAAATTTCATACAACTAATGAGAATGTAATTTACATAATAAGTGCATGAAGGGAATGTAAGTAACAAAAATGTGTATACCTGAATGTTTCCAAGTCCCTAATGCTTGGCAAAATGTAAATTAATATTGAAATAATAGCTTCCAACCATCATATGCTTACTAGTACAGACTATATTCGGGGAGTTAAACCTTAATTTTTTATGTCCCTTGAAAGAGAACAGCAGGTACTTCTGAGGGTAAGAATTATAAATAAAGCTACTAGAAAAATTATTCTAATGCAACAAGACTGCCTGCTGGTGTTTTGGGGTTTCGTTTCTTTTTCTTTAATGAAACAACTTTTTTTATAGTAGAAAGCCAAGTAAAACAGTATACAACATGTGAGTATTCACAGCTGTACAGTTTCAGGCATGTTATAATAAAAAAAGAAAATATACTTATTGTATTTTTTCTTTGAAAGTGAATTGCTTTTCCATAGTCTTCATTTGACCATTTCAATAACAACTCTCCATTGCTCTTTCTCTAAATTTATCATTGCTCACATACTCTACAGTAGGTGGCTTTACTTAGAACCTCTCTGAGAGGAGCAGTGAGTTAGTTTAATGCAAACTGAAAGATCACAAAGCAGATGGCGCAGTTGGGAGTTTAGTGGCAATGTGGAAAGGGGTGATACTATAAGACATCTCATAATTTATTTATCTTTACAAATAGAAGGATGATATTGTAATTTAGGGCATGAGTTAAAAATGGAGGGGAGTAACTGCTGAGGATAAACCAGAAATATTTTTGGGTGGACATACAAATACTCCATGCACACACAAAAAAAAAAAACCCTGCAGTTGTTCAGCTGTGAAAATGCATGTTCATCCAAGGAGGAACCACGGAGTTAACTTGCATCATTTGTCAACCTAACTGCATTTGACTAAAAATCTACATCAGACAATAAAACAACATAGTCACACTGAAATATAGAGAGCTAATGATTGTTTTATCTGGGACAGGAAATAGAAGGGAAGTAGTAGAGGGTGTAGAACAGAAAACCTCAAGAGCTCTTAGAAAAGGGGATTTAAACTGTTTTGGCAGCAAAAACAGCAGATTCATCTTGCATGGTCCATTCAGGAAACTAGGCATTTCATTCTCTTTTCTGAAGTTTCCTGTATATTCTACAGCACATGCTTCTTATCAGGGGGGTTCCATTACTATGACTGTAGTGTAATTATAGAAGAAACCTAGTGAGAGAAGTGATGCTGTGCAGAGGAGCAGTATGTCCATTGCCAACAGTTTTTTTCTAAGAGGTTGTGAAAGTAACACTGAATTTTTGACAATATTTTTAGAATTCTTCCTCCCTCATTTGGAGAAGATTTTAAGAAGAAAAACAGACTTTTAATTGGTGGTTCGTTGCTTTTTTTTTGTTTTTTTGTTTTTTTTTTTTTTTAATTTGGAGAGAAATAAGATGGTTGGTTTAATATTAATCACACTTCAAAACTTCTAGCTGCATAAGTTATGAAATATTTATTCTTATACACACACAGATTTTTCTATCATACAACAAAGCCAAGTCTGTATCACGGTTAACTCCTGGAGGCAGGCATTAAGGTTAGTATCTGGTAACAGGATCATATAACAGCATCTTTTCTCCCATGTCTTGAAAAAAGTGGTCTGTATCAGTATGATATCCTTGCTTTTAAAGGTTTCTCAAGAAAAATTAAAGAAGGAACANNAAAGAAGGAACAGCACTTACCACTTAACTTATATCTTATCAGTCTTTTTAATCTCAGATGCTGACTGGTAGGTCGCAGACTGGCTAGACTGAGTCATGCGTTACTGTCCTTCCTGGCAGCCTGGTCCTTCATGGTGAGTCATGTTCTAAGGAGGATGTGAGTGGGATCAGAGCATCACACTCACAGATGAAAAATAGTTCTTCTGTTTATTTGCCAATTTCCAAATGTATAAAGACCACAAACCCCCTTGGTCTTGCAATGGAGCAAGTACTGTACTATGTCCGGGGAGAGTCTGAAGCTGCCTGTGGTGGGGGTGGTAAAGGAAGACAGTAAATTGAAAAATTAAAAAAAAAAAGTCCTTCAGCCAAGTTGCAGAAACTCGTTTTCCAACCCCACTACTCCAACAGACATATAGTTGAGCACAGCAGAGGAGGAGCAAGTGATACCCTAGCTGTGTCTGTTACCTAAAATAACACAATGATTAGAGCTGACCATAGGAAGTGTCCCAGAGTAAGGAAAAAGCAGAGAATGAAAGGGACTTCATGCTTGTGAGACTGAGTGTGGGACACTGGTACACTTGAAGTGCACCAGTGCAAGAAGGGCACTGACAAACTGAGTAGAGTCCAGCAGAGCGCCACCAAACTGGTCAGAGAGATGGAGCACATGATGTACAAGGAGAGTCTGAAAGGTGCATCTGGGTATTGTGAGGATGGAAAAGCTAAGACAGGGGGGTGTGTGTTCCTGCTGTCTACAACCTCCTTATGAGCAGTTATAGAAAAGACAAGAGCCAGATTCTTCTGGGATGTGCATAGCTGAAGGACAAAGGACACGATTGACACAAACTGCAGTAAAGGAAAATCTTACTAAACACTGTGGGGTGAGGAGAGAGGTAATTGTGGAGAGAGTGGTTAAGCACAGGAGCAGATTGCCAGCAGAGATTGTGGAATTTCCATCCCCAGAGACATTTGTGTCTCAGCTGGGTAAGGTGATGAACAACCTGCTCTAACTTGGAAGCTAACCCTGTTCTGAAGTGAGGGTTGGAACAGATAATTTCAAAGATCACTTCTGACCTGAGCCATTCTCTGATTAACCTGCTGTAGATAAAATTTTGACCCTCTTAAAATACTGAAATCCTCCATATGGTTATATTATTAAAATTGCATGCCGACAAAGTCATTTTAAGAAAAATAATTGTCAGAGGAAAAAATACCTGAAGGACCATCAGAAATATTTTTAAATAAATATGATTTTTATGCAAAAGAAATAAAAAATCACAAATGAGAGCTCTTCTGTATAATGATATGTTTTAGTAAAATACATCATGTCGGCACAAGAAAAATGCAACATATTAGCGCAAAGAAAGCAATCATTGATTAAACACTGTTCAGGCTGTCAGGATCTCATGAGGAAAGAAATTTTTTATGCTTCATTAATTTGTGCACACCTCCATGCTTCACTGCATGTGTTCTGGTAGTTTTGAGGAGCAATGAAAACCTGCTTTCCTCTGTTATACTAATAATGACACTACAGCATTTTCATGATTGTATCTACAGATACATTTTCAGCAGCAGCAGGTATGATGTAAAGATGGAAAGACTGGGATTTGATTTGGTGGCATCTGTTATACTTCTAGGAAGATTACATCCATGTTTTTATTTAGGAGCAGTGAGGGTTGTTCCATTTTGTGGTCCTAAGTTTGTGCAATATATCTGTATACATACCTGTATCTTACCGGTGATGACTGTACCTATTTGTAACTAACTGGCTTCAGTACTACCATCCTAGATTACCTCGCTATTATGAAGAGAATCTTGTACTCATAGAGAGGAAAACACTGGAGGATCTTAAGAAGAATGTGTTTTCCTCTGTGGGGTGACAGACTATGTACCATATGGAAGTTGAATATGGTCAAGAGCCACGTGCTGTAGTAGTATCTTGAATAATCTTCAAGTTTAGTAGACTGCATGTCATAATAACCACAATGCATCCCTTTTGCATTGCTTTAAAGAGTTCTTTAAAAGTTTTTCCAGCACGGAACTCCTGTTTTCTAAAACCTTAGTGGTGAGTGGTCTCACTACAGTCTCCAAAAGATGACACAAAATGCAAGTTTCCTTACTAAAACTCAAGCTCTCCCACCAGCTGACATTAGGTTCCACTTAATTTCTATAGAAGAGCTTAAAATGAACCTTTAAACCGTGTTTTGTGGTTAACAAAAAGCATTTTTTTTTTAACTAAATGATCTGAATTACTATACATAGTTACAGATGTGCACAACTGTGAGAGGATAAATGATCAGAACCTCACTGAGGACAGAGGGAGTCCTGGAAGACTTCAGCTTTTTGGCACCCTTAGGAAGGATGGGAGGGGTGTATTTCTGAAGTGTTTACCTCTCTTAAATGATTACCAACTACTTTCTACTGAGTGAGAGAAATTTAGAAGTTGGAGAGAAACTGTCATTAAAAATTATACACTGTGTTAAGCGTCCTGCAATAGCAACAGCTATTGTTCTGTTGTTTAGTTTTGAAAAAAATGCATTCAAAAGCTCTACATTCTTTACAAACTCTGCACTCTGTTATTTTTATTTACCATCTTTCACACAGTAAAATGAAACATAAGTTTTTCTGGTATAAGGCCCACTGTTTTTCTAAAAAATAATGTTAAATATTCATTCACACTACTCTACTTTAGGGGTTTCCTCAGAAAAAAACCACCTTACATAGCCATCCTTAACAACATAGGGCTTCAACTTCAGTGTTTAAACACCTGCAGAAAAAAGTTATTTTAACAATAGATTATGTATTTTAATTTCACTTAACTGAATAAGGCATATCTTTATTTTGTACTTAGTATTCTTGTACAGGTATTGTTTTGTTTCAGAAAAAAGCTGAAAGATAGAGTTGTCATAGTTTGCTATTTACCACTATCTGTAGTTTAGTGACATGCAAGTACAGCCTGGATTCATGTCACAAAAATTGCCTATTTTGTTTGCTTTTAAAGAATGTCAAACACATATCAGTCATGCTACATTAAGTTTTAGTCATTTTTAGCTGTTCATTTTAAAGCATGTTCTTTTCTCTATATTGGGTTTTGTGCTAGACATTTTTACTTTTGCATATTACAGACACGATATACCTTTGTAGTACAAAATAATGAAAGAATGGTCACTGGGGAAGGGTTGAGGCTTTTTTATACTCAGAAAAATACTGTAGTTAGTAAGCTAGTCAACTATACTAAGATTCATAGGTCAATGTATATATTACGTTTTTAGTTTTTGTTTATGTTTATAAAAATCTCCAAGTTCTCTTAATAATGATAGGAACTTCAGACAAGTTTCAGAATCTGATCCCTTTTTTAAGGGTTATTTTGGTTTTCCAGAGAAATGAAGGTAATACCGTCATACTCTTCTGAGTGTTGGCTATTTCCTTCTGTCCATGTCACTGTAACAACTTTCCAATCCTTTTTCAGCAGATCAGGATGGACGGATACATGTTCCAACTATATGATGTTTGTGTAACTTGTGGAAGGCATCATACAGATTGGATTGAAGCCCAAATGTGCTCCTGGTGAGAGACACATTGAGACTTGAGTGTTTTTTCAGCTAGTATTTGTTCTGGTTGACCCACTGGCTAATTGCCAGGTGTAGATTTTGCCACTGAGTTGCAGACACACCTCTTTTGCCACTTCTCTGTCAACCTTCATGACCTGGAACCTGATGCAACCTCAGCTGGGTTATTAATTCATGTTTCTCAAAAGGACGTGCATAAACGATTTAACAGCTTTGAAACATCCTTTATTTATCTGTCTAGAAATGAATAATATCCATGGGGACCTCTTTAGACCTTTTATGTCTTGAATAAATAACAGTTATGAGTAGCTGAGATTCACTAGTCAGTCAGTAATATATCCCTTTAGCTGTGAAGCCTCTCATATCTCACATTTTTAAGCTCAACCTACTTTTAACAGTTTTTCAGTAAATACAAAAGTCCTGTAACATCTTGCCCATGACAAATATTTTTGTCACTGAACAACTTTTCAAGGTGATGAGCGGGTCAGATTCCTACATGACCACAGGCGCATAGCTTACATCTAATTTTAAAACTCATGTATTAGTTTGTATGGCTTAAAGTTCATATACCAAAAGATTAAATTTGGCTCAATGAAAAAATATATAGAATTTGAGTTAGGGCATTCAGTAAATTATTTCTTTTTCTTTATTTCCTCTTTTTTTCTCATGCTTTTATCTAAATTTTTGGCAGTTTTTCCTTCATAGGAAAACTTTGGGTTTTGCTTTTGTTTTCTAAGGTAAATGTATAGGAAAGGCCTGAAAACTTATGAATCCTTGTTCATTATGAATGAGCATTTTGAAAGTTTATTACAGGTGTGACTGTCTCCTTGAAAGAGAGAAGTTTATTGTTAGGTTTTCACGATTATGTCTGATAAGTAAAATCTGAAGTTTGTTCCTTGAGCTCTGATGCATTAGTTCTTTTTGCTTGACACAGAAAGCCAGATGTTAGTATTTTTTACAGGAAGTGTTTTTAGATGCTTTGCCTTTGGTGGAAAGTATCTGCACAAAGAAAACAGCAGCTATTAGCCACATTCCATTCCCCCTCATTGTTTTTACATCAGCTGCCTAATGCTGTCATTTTATGATGTTGTGCATCAATAATTCTTATTTCATTTTAAAACACTAATTAGAACAAACAAGCTTTCCTGCCATTATTTTGCAGGTAAATATATTTTAATTATGTGGAAAGAAAATGGTAATTGCCAGGAATAAATGTACTGTGTTGGGTCTGAGGCAGTCGGGCCTTTCAGGCAGGTGAATGAAGCAGACAGAAACACACTGTCTTTCAAACATGTAAATAAGTTTTGCCTGTATTCATGTTACTTCATATCTGAAAGTAAAAACCACATACATTTCAGTGGCACTTTAGATATGAAAGCGATCTTAACGTGTAAGGTTTTGGTATTAGGTGCCAAAAATGCCCCAGAAATATGTAGTTCCCTGAATTTGTCATAATCATTTTAACTGGAAATCAGTTAAATCATTGAGATAATTACATGATTTGGATACTACAAATGAAAGAAAAAACCCCACACCTTGAAGGCCTACTGCAATGATTCAGCCAAAGGCTAGAAAGCTGACTTAAACTTAATTTGATCTTCGTTATAAACTGTTGTTGTACCTCAGTAAATGTGTATCCAGACAAGGACAGTAGTCATAATTTTTAACCATTAGGGCATATGTAGTAATATGGCATTTCTTTTATATATTCATATGTGTGTGTGAGTATGTGAATCTGTCTGTGACTTAGTTACTTTCGTAAGATTTACTTGCACGTACAGAATAGCACAGTATAGCACGGCATAACATAGCATAGCATAGCATAGCATAAGAGAATAACACAGAACACAACAGAACAGAATAGAATATTTCAGTTGGAAGGGACTGGAAACAATCATCTAGTCCAACCGCTTCACCAATTCAGGGCTGATAAAATGTTAAAGCATGTTAAGGGCATTTTCCAAATGCCTCTTAAACACAGACAGGCTCGGGGTGTCGACCACCTCTCTAGGAAGCCTGTTGGAGTGTTTGATCACTTTCTCAGTAAAGAAATGTCTCCTGATATCTTGTCTAAACCTCCCCTGGCACAAATTTGACCCTTTCCCACGTGTCCTGTCACAGGATCCTGGGGAGAAGAGATCAGCACCTCCCTCTCCACTTCCCCTTCTCAGGAATCTGTAGACAGCAATGAGGTCACCTCTCAGCCTCCTCTTCTCCAAGCTAGGCAAATCCAGAGTGCTTAGGCGCTCCTCACAGGACATTCCTTCCAGCCTTTCACCAGCTTTATTGACCTCCTCTGGGTGCATTTGAGTACCTTCTCATCCTTATTAAATTGTGGAGCCCAGAACTGCAGACAATACTCAAGGTGAGGCTACACCAATGCTGATATGACTTTTGATGTTGAGGACCTATGCTACAGCCAAAGAAAATATGTAAGAAATACGACTCAGGATTCACAAATTTATCTTCCATCACAGCAACTAGAAAACAGAAAGACTTTGACAATGCTTATTTCCCATATGAATTTTATGCACTTAAGAGAAGTTGTCCTAATCATTGAGCTTTTTCCAAACTGATCTTTCTTCTGGAAGAAAAAGAAGGACATACATTTTGCCATTCCCAAGAACTTGTAAGGTATTTTGTTTTGGTGCATTTTCAAACTTTTATTTGCATTTCTTTTTTTCTTTTGCATTTTTGAATAAATAGAGACATTACTGCCCTCAGTAACTTCAGTGCAAACTTTATTTGAATTATGCAAACATAGTAAATGAGAAAAGTATTTGGTGTGAAGTGTCCTATGATTTTATCTGTTTTATCTGGTCACTGGATGACATAAAATACAGACTTACTGTGGGAGAGTATTTTCAGTACTTTTTTATTTTAGGGTTTTGTACAGAATGCTTATTAGAGGTAGGCTGACCATGAAGTTGAATAAGTTTGAGACTTGTCTACCAAGGACAAAAGTGAAATTGGACATAAGCTGAATGAGGGGACAGTCTGAGCCTTCACAGAACAGCGAAGAGCCAACACAGTGAGCAGCACAGCACAGTCTCTGGGAAAGAAAGTCCACCTCCTTTTTTTTTTTTTCACAGAGACCAGAGGACCACAGTGAATGCAAAAACATACTGTAGCAAGGGATGATTTTGTATATACCTTGTTGAAGACATTCAGGTGAATGCCAACGGGCAGGGTGCAGGACGAAAGAGGAAAGAGGAAAAATGAACCAGGAGAGGACCATGAAAGATAAGTCAAAATAAGTGTGTAAGTTACATGATACTTAAGGATTATGAGTACTTTTGGCATGATCAATTTGTGTTTTATAAGTTACATCAAGTAAGAGGACAAGGTGCATGAAAAACCATATAACTGTACAAGGCAGTTGCTGCAAATACAGAAAAAGTTTCACTCCTTTTTCCAGTTGTTTAGACTCTCAGTAGATGTCTCTTGTAAGTATTGATGGCTGGTACTATATCAGGAATTATCAGTGTCTTCATATAAAATCATTTACATTATTTGGAATTTCTGTAGGTAGCTTAATGTATTTAAAAGAATTTGCAGGCTTCAAGTAAATATTTTGATAATTGACTTGGACAGGCAAATAGGTAGAAACATTGCTTGGTTGACAAGATGGAAAGAAAAAAACTTTCTGAATAATGGCCATCTAGTTAATAATTTAAAATTTGCCTTGTACTTATGAATTAAAATCCTACGTTTCAACTGTTTAAAAGTCTCTTTTTTAGCTTCATCTGCTATTTTTTACTGTGAGGAACATATACACAAGCCTTCTTTAGTTACACCTTAGCACAGCTGATGAATTTAAAAATGTAAAAATAACTAAATTAAAAAGAAAGTAAACTTCTATGAGTAGACAAGAAAGAGGTGTAATAGACTGGAGGATGAAAGTATCAGATTTTTAATATAATTATTTCTCATATTAGTATTCTATCAAAGTAAAGAAAGAATGAAAAAAAAATCACTGAAAGTATTAAAAGAACACTTCACAGGCAATATTTTCAAAGCTGCCACCCTTTTCTTTTTATTATTTTTGCCATGTCTCTTGCTTCAGGAATTTCATGTTAATGAGACTGTTGGGCACTGTGATTTTATTTTTTTTTTCTTCTGCTAAGAGTAGTGTTAAAAAGTATCAGGAGTAATGGATTGCCAGGGCATTAGTAGTACTATATTTGCCTTATGCTTGAGTGGATGATAAATTGTTGCATGATATTAAGTTAGCATTTTATTTAATTTTTCTAGATCTATTCATAATTTGCTTACCGCATCAGAAGTTAGTCATAACATACTGACTGATCAGTTTCCCCTCTTAGCAGAACTATACTGGGTTCAAATAGTTTGTTGCTGGAATCCATTCAGAATTATTAACCCAGCTAACAAAAAAGAAGTGGAGTACATACAGTTTCTTTAACACCAACCTTTAATTTGACAGGAAAATTCTGAGATTGGCACATAAAAGGCTTGTTGACCACCGCCAGGATAGGAAACAAAAAATAGCAAGCCAATTCACTTCTGTCTACAAAATACAGTCAGAATCCTTCCTAGAGCAAGCTGCATATTTTTGGGTCGTGAAAGAAAAGACATGCTTGTAGTTTCTCTGCATAAGGCCAGGTTATTTAATGCATAGTGTGGTTCTGTTGTAGTCACCTGTTTCAAAGGTTGTTTTTCTGAGGAACTTTTCTTACCAAGTAGCTGTGGTAAGAGTATTCCCCTCACACTAATTGAAGTATTTTACCTCTAAAACGTAAGACTGTGAAATAGATACCTATAAGAAGAATGGTAGATCAGAGACCATATCCTATCAAACAGTAAAAATTGCTTACATAACTTTACTCATAAGTAAAGTAACAGTGACAGTTATGCTTTAATATTAAGTACAGAAATAGGGACGTATAAGCTAAGAAGGTTCGTACCATCTATTCACTTAGTCTCATGAAAATGTCACGTACGTCTAAGACCAGAATTGCAGCTGGTATTGTTAGAAACTGGGAACTGCCATGGTGGAAGTTTTCTGAGAGACTGAGATAACAGGTAAATCCCAAGACTTCAAACACACTTACCTTTCTTCAGCTACTAGACAATTTATCTGCTAACACTTGAAACTCAAGTAGTAAACAAACATACCTGTCAAGCCTTAGGTTTATAATATGTCCAGTCTTATACCATACTGTTGCTAACAGCTACAGTGTGGGATGTTCTTAGTCTTCAGGTCAAGATATAGCCTTGAGAGTTCTT
>VZSZ01010041.1:80001-101806 GCA_013398815.1 Ibidorhyncha struthersii
TTTTTATATATTTTTCTGTGGAGGAAGACTAGTCTGATCCAAAGGTGTTGAGCTTTTCACAGGTTGGACCACCTTTCCTATGCTGGTGTTTTCTTGCAGCTCTGTGTGGTTATTACTACTTTGCAGAATGTGTACCCAGCTACAAGTTGGATCATCTGATTCCTTCCAGTAGTTGCAGGCCGTTATCTTAGTTTTGTTGTTTTTACACAATTCTGCCAAAGAGGCAGGTAATACAAAACATATCACTTGCTACCTGAAATTGGGTAGTCTTGCGGTATGTCTGTGTGCAATGCAAACAGAATGATTTGTGTTTCTCCTTCAAATAAAGCAGGCTTGTAGTAGCTTGGGTGCAAGACAAATAGGATATGTTTCTCAAATACGTTTCTCATACAGGCCTGTCATTTGTTGTTTTGAGACAAACTCAAGACCTCCACATTTCCAATATCAGCAAGAGCTCTTTATGGGTAAAGCATCCATATTAAGTGGACAATAAATTTGCTTCAGGCAGTCAACGTCAAAAGCAGTAAAGGTGTTGTAGAAAGATAGAATCATAGAATTGTTTTTGTTGGAAAAGGCCTCTAAGATCATCATGTCCAACTGTTAACCTAACACTGCCAAGTCATAACTAAACCCTGTCCCTAAGCGCCGAGTCTACATGTCTTTTAAATACCTCCAGGGATGGTGATTCCACCACTTCCCTGGGCAGCCTGTTCCAGTGCTTGACAACTCTTTCAGTGAAGAATTTTTCCCTAATATCCTCGTTGAACCTCATACCATTGGGCTTGGCCCATCAATCCATCCTGTCAAGATCCCTCTGTAGAGCGTTCCTTCCAAGCAAATCAAGACTCCTGCACAACTTGGTGTCATCTGTAAACTTACTGAGGGTGCACTCAATTCCCTCTTCCAGATCATTGATAAAGACATTAAAGAGAACCAGCCCCAACACTAAGCCCTGGGGGACACCACTTGTAAGTGGCTGCCGACAGGATTTAACTCCATTCACCACAAATATTTGGGCCTGGCCATCCAGCTAGTTTTTTACCCAGCAAAGAGTAGGCCAGTCCAAGCCTTGAACAGCCAGTTTCTCCAGGAGAATGCTGTGGGAATTGTTACCAAAGGCTTTACGAAAGTCTAGGCAGACATCATGGAGAGAAGAAGCAGAGGATTTTGAGGAGAAACTGTTTTAGTTAGCAGATCTGTTACCCAAACAAATAATTATTTAGGTCCAGAAGTGAACCATCTCCTTCTATTTAAAAAGTATTCAGTACATGATCATTATCAAACTTTTCTCTGTATTGGTAAGTACACCATTTAAAGTATTTCATAGTTTATGTTCCTCCTCAGACTTTTTCGTTTACATGATGTACACATAACCATAAAGCAACTTAGACTGGCAGAGAGACATGAGAGATCTTTGATGCATGATGTATGCAATTATGTTGCCTACTACACTCCTTAGTAGGTTATTTAAAAAAATATTCAATGTAACTACCATAAATGTGAAATCAGAGACACCGATTCCCCAAATTCCTCTCAAAGGAATCATCTTGCTTCAGCTTCATTTTATGGCAGAACACACGGTGTTTAAGGTTACCATTCTACATAAAAGTAGCCATTTAGATCTGTCCTGGTAAGACAACTACATGCAGACAGATGATGAGTGTCATGTGCATTTGTTTAATGTATACACATAGACCTGAGGCTCCTGCATATCTCATGTTTTTTGGTCTCTTTCCTATGTGGGTATTTCTGAGTGGTAGGGGGGGAAGCAGAAGCATCTAACCATTTGGGGGGACATTTTGGAAGCTTGAGAAGAACAGTGACCCTGATCAGGTTGACCAATATCTTGCTAATTCGGACTGTACAGCAGTCCTACTGTATGGCCAGTCTGCCATGCACAATGATGTTCCGTGCAGGGGCAGCAAGCCTCGACACAGCCATATCACACTAAAATCACAAAGTGTGTGAGATAGAAGTCCACTCAGCCTTTCTGAAGAGAAAGGTGGGATTCCTGCACAAGTCTCAGGATGGTGAGGATTTTAAGCCAGAATCTGATATGGTTTGCCAACAGTTTGACCCAGAAAACAAAAAGGAACAGAAAAAACAAAAACACCAAATTGGAATGACACCTGTAGTACCACCATCAGTGCAATACATTTGTGTGACATTTAGGGAGCTATTAAACAGATGCATTACATATAGATTGTTGCAATCAGTTTGAAAAGAAGCAACATAATAAGACAAATCTAGTGTGTAACTATAATAATAAACATTTGCATAATGATTCATTTATTAGGCACTTTTTGAAAAGTATGCAAAGCATGACAAATCCTACATGCACTAAAATAGCATGATACAAATAGATGTTTGGAAAACATTTAGTACTTAAAATAAATACGCATATTTTTCATCTTTTTAATTCCTATTTTTCTACTCAAAGTTAATTATTCACAATAATGAAAGCAGATCAAATAATTAGATTTAACTTTTGCTTTAGCCAAAAATATATTGGACCTGGGAACTGAGAAAATAGATACATTTGTTGATTTCAGCTTCACTTCTCCTACTCCAGTTTTCAGTTAAAACAACTCAAGAACTCTGTAAAATTTAACTGAACTAAAAATAGAACAGTCAGGAGGATACCTTAAAAACATATCATTGGAGCTAGTAGCATTAAATGCATTTTACTGACTATCATAAACTGACTAAATGGCTAAATCTTTTATTTGGTTAATATTCGAGTGGTTTAAAACTGAGCAGCTTCACTACACTTTGGAACCTGGATATGTTAAAGCCTCATTCAAGCAAAAAAAAAATCTTAAATTTCAATGTCTCCCAGAGATTAATATGGTCAGATAACAATTCCAATTAATCTTTCCTGGTTTTAAGAAATTTATGAGCTAGTATTTTTTGCAAGTTAATTAATATAAAGTCTTTCCTGTAATAATTTCTGCTTTGCTTAGCTGAGTGTTTTCATCAGTTTTAATGAAGAACCTGTTAATTTTGGAAGAAGTTAAAATAAAAGTATTATGAAAATATTTTTCATACTGTTAAGTTTAGGGAGTAAAATTGATAGTGCAATATATAATGGTGTTAAGGTAGACAAGAAGGTATTGCGAAACCTTTTGGTTACTCCATAATATATGAGGACTGAGTTCAATTAAAAAAAATGATGCTGACATAAAAGCCTTTTAAAAAGTGAAGAAAATAAAAACAATCTAGTCTGATAAGTAATAAGTTTTATCAGTATTTTTTCTTTCTATTTTCTTCCCTTTTTTAAACAAAAAAAAAGGAGGAATTATTTTAATTCTTTTTGTTTGTCTAAATAAAATAAACCAGCACCACAGAAATCTTCCTTTTAGTTAAAGTTGTGTCCTCATTCCTAGAAAGGTCTCTTTATACTATACAGCAATGGCTATTTATGTGTTGCTAATACTGTCTATTTCTTATTTCTCTGCATTATGTGGTTTTTTTAGCTACAGGTCATACTGCTGTGTCATCCTTACCTAACCACACCGCAGAGTGCTGACACTTACACTTTCAGTACTCTTTCATGTCTTTCTGGCTGTGGGGCAGCAGGGCAGGAGGTGCACAAAGTTCATCTCTCTGTACCCGGCACAGAGTTGGATGCAGCAGGTTGTGTGCGTCCCGTTTGATGGGAAGCCGTGTGAGCAACACTGGCAGGCTCTGCCTTGAGCCCTAGGAATGCACACACCAGTAAATCTCACGGGGTTGAGGTTAGAGGGAGAAGGAACTGAAAAAAACAAAAACTTGTTATCGGACAGGCATAAGGAATAACTACAAAAGCCAGCATCTCTGAACAGCAAGCATGTGAAAAGGCGTGTATTTTGGAATTGTGATCAGTGTGGGGAGAGACCATGGTGTCCGTTAACAGTACGTGATATGTCACATCACACACACGCTGTGAGCAAAAGCCTGGCTTGCCTGGGCAGGTGGCAATGCCAGGATGCTGGGCAGGCTGGTGGGTCCAGACCAGCCATGGGGGAGTCCTTCGTTAGCGGGAGAAGTGTGGGGTGGCAGAAAAGCCAGCATCATCCTAGAGGCCCATACGGGAACAGCATGAGTCATTAGTCAGAAGATGCAGCATGTTGCTAATTACTGTGTTAAAAAGAGACATTGGTTCACTGTTTAAAAATATGAGGCCAGCTTTTCTTCCTGCTGACAACTTCGGCGCTATATTTGTTGGCAGATTAATTAGAGTAGCAGATAGCTGAACCAAATGTTCACAAATCCTAACCACTTTTAAAGTTTCACCAAGAATTATTTTCATTCTCTTGGAGGCTATATTGTCCTTCTTTCAAATTCTGTAAATCAGAGATAAATGCGTAAGTGAGAAGAAGCCCTAACCAGCTTTTAACTTATTAGTATGTCTAAAAAGGATTTACCTACCTGTGGTAAAAAAGTAATTTTTCTTAATCTGCATCTAGAAGTTTTACGTAGTTACCTGATGCCAAGCATTTCAGTTTCTAAGTATCAATATTCTGGTGTCTTACATCCTCCTTACCAAAATCACAGCTGAGAAACTGCTGTTTTTCTCCTGCTCAGGTAAACACTTTAAGATTTTTTTTTTTATTTGCCAGCAAATGTAAATAGTAATAAATTAAAAATTCTCCTATTGTAATTTGAGTTATACCCTACATTCTTTATCTGAGTGTTAGCTGCTCAGCTACTGCTGCATAAATGCAGAAGACCATATGTAATTCTTTTATCTGAACTAGGATGACAAGTTTATTTTTCATTTTATCATCAAAGTATTATCACTGAGTGGGGGAAAACATGTACTAGCATTAGGATTCCATAGTGAACAGCAAATTAATATTGGGTCAAGTAAGTTTATGACATTTACCTTTTTAGTATTATATCTTATGTAAAAAGACTGAAGAAGCATTTGCTGAACATTAGGGGACAAGGTACTTGTGTGATGTAAGCTGGTGAGATCAATTTACTGAAATACCAAGAAATGCCTGCTGATGAGCTTTCATGCAGAGTGCTAAAAAGAGAAAATAAACGTACCTTTGATTAAAGAAGGCTAAAAGAATAGGAATATAATGCCTCATTTAGAATAGAAATGCAGTTTTCAGAATATGAATAACATTTTTTAATAAAAACTATTCTTCTCAAGCTTCCAGTACAAATATTCATAATTTGTAAAATTAAGTATTAATATTGTTGTTCATTTTCAACTGTTTTTCATCACCCATAAATGCCACAGGCTTTTTCTGTGGAGTAGCAGCACTTGGCAAAAGCTTATCTGCTGAAAATTAACTTTTCTTTTTAAAAATACATTACTTGTAAGGTTTGAGATAAATTTAAAGCTCTTCCAGACAGCTGAAAGTCTCAGATTTAATTCATCTACTTTTTTGTAAGAAAAAAAAGATCTCAATTTCTCTCTAAAGTGGAGTATAAGAATGTATTTTAAACCCTTTCAGTAACTGAGGCTTCTGGAGGAGTTTTAGTTTTGAAAACTAGCAATCAGTTACAGCAAGAGAGTTTATGTAGTTGGGCCTCACATGCTTGTGCTTAGTGGACATGTGTTATGAATCATTCATGCCAGTGTGCTTTCTACCTAACGCATATGGACCATCTTTTAAAAATATCTTTATAAAACTGATATTAGGCTTACTCTTGATTAGTAATGTTGCTTGCTTTCTTAACTCTTTCCAAATGCCATCTTCCCTGATAGCTTAGTACATCACATACTATATTTGTGCTCTTGTGGCAATATTAATTATTCTAGTCAATTTTTAGTAGGGACTTTTTTTCATGGAAAAGATAAAAACCTAGATAATACAAAAGAAGCTTGAGAATAGGCTGATCACGTACTTCTTTTCTGAGAGGTGAGCAGCAAAACCATGTTTCTATCTGAATTGAAGCATAGACTTGTTATATTTGTAATGAAATTATTAATAGAGGGAAAATGTTAACCTCTTTAAATCTAGTTATTTAATTGTGACCTATTTATGATAAATCTTCTTATGACATATGTAGGGAAAAGGCATTTGCTGAGCATGTTTGACTAAAGTGGCAGAACATCTTTGACATACAAAACCAAAATTACGTTCACAGAAATTACAAGATCAATATAAATCACTTTATTTTAGTAGGGCATCTGCTCAGAAAGGCTCTATAAGCCTTCGAGTCTATAAGAAGCACTTTTCAATAGAGCGTGTAATCTTTATTTACTGATTACTTCTGCACTGGGTGTTTAGGGAGTCATACTTTTATATTCTGTACATGAAGAGGAAACCAGGAAACACCTAAAATTGCATATATTCCATGTTATCCTTTATTTTCTTAATTAAATTATAAATAAAGTAAAAATGATACAAATAGAGGAAACCCATATGTCTGACACCTTGCTGTAAAGAGAGAGAAAGAAATAGTAATTAAAACTCTTAGTGGTTATAGTCTAGATGCTAACACGCTCTGGGCAGTGGCCATACCCTTATACAGATAACTGTGTAAAAATATATGTGCTAGACTTATGCAGACATTAAAAATATTGGAACTGGATTATGATGACATATAAAATTAAAAAAAAAAAGAAAAACATAAAAACACTGTATTATCAGTGGTCTACTAAACCTGCTACAGTAAATTATTGTCCCTTTTTCTTTGCTACATTTAAATTTAACATGTTAATATTTTATGTTATGTGCTCAGGGCAGCAGTTGTTTTTGTATAGAAAGTACCAAAATATTAATATTTTTCAATCTGCATTACATTTTAATGTATTTGCTTTTTTTTTTAAAAAAAAATAATTATATGGGTAACATCCTAAGCTGCACAACATGTCCAAGTTATCAGAAATTAAGGAAGAATTCTAACACATTTTAATAATAAAGGTTTGTCATTAGCTTTTCCTGGATTAAATAGTTATAAAAGAAGAAGAAGAACTGTCATATAAAGTATTGTTTGACTCCAAATAAGTTTTTCCTGCCTACCAGTCTCATGGGATCAGTTCAGCAACTGGTCCAACAGCAGCACTCCTGAAGTATGAAACAAATGCGTTACAACACAGGATTTAACATGTCAGCAGTCTCAGAGTGTGGAAAGATAACATCGGTAGCATATATTCTTACGTGCTTTGACACTTAAAACGACAATGAGAAAAAGATAGTACAATATTATTACTTATATAAGCAGATTGTTTTGAAAATGGAAAAGCCATAATTGAGAGAAGTTTTATAATAAGGCTTCTTTTCTTTTATTTTTCAGGCACAGTTATAACTTTTTCTTTTTCTCTGTCAGTGGATGTGATTTTATATTTAAGGCTATTTTAAGGAGGGTCTTGGATAATACCAGTTGCTTTAGAATGAATACTAGCTCTCCCCACCCCTTTTTGTCTGCAATCCATCGACGTACAGAAGAGTGCCTCAGTACCATGGCCAAGGAGAAGCAATAGCTCTCCTGTCTTTGCTAGGAGATTATTCTTATCATGTAAGTTAGTTCGTTGTATAGATGACAAAACATATTCCAGGCTGAGGGTCAAAGAAAAATTAATGTTACTATAGGGAAATTAATGTTACTATAAAGGAAATTAATGTTACTATATAAGACAAATTTTTTTTTTTAAGTGATTCTTAAATACTCTTAAATACTCTCTCTCCAGCTTTTGACCTGGTGAAGGGGAGAAGAACTGGCTTAGCTTGAAGTGGAAGAATTATGATCCTCACTCTGTCTTAGATTAAACTCTAATTGTTTTCATTTTCTACAGTGTAACATTGGTTACATTTCTCTCTTCTCTCCCTCTTCTTCTTTCAGAAGCTTGCAGAGTTTAACTGTGTCTCTGACTAACTTCTGCTCAATGACTCAAAATGTCACTTCTTAACAGTGTTGTGTGTCTCCTATCTATTAAAACATTGCTTCTATTAAGACAGGTAACTGTGCTAATATGATGTTCCCAGGAAGGCAGATATGGGGAAACAAAAAGCAAGGACAAGGGCTTTTTCAATATTCACCATTTTCTCCCTGTTATTATTTTTGAGAACATAGCAAATGCCTTCGGAGGGATCTAGGACCTATCGTTTTTTGAAACTAAGCTCTAGCTCTGAAAATCCTTACAATTCAGGACATGGTACTTAAAAGTTATCACTCTAAAGTGACTTCTTACAGTGCTTCAGTAAAAGTCTTAGACTCACCCTCTACTCCTGTGGACTTTTTGTCATTGATATAACCACTTCTTATGCTGCTTCAGAGCTTCTCTGTTTTGCATTCATCTACGACCCTTTTTCTATGATCCTTTTTCTCTGATAACATCTAACCTCACTAAGTTTTAGCCTTCCTCTTCCCACATTGAAATAAAACCTATCAGATATTTGAAACCTATTTTATTTGGACAGAAGTGAGAAAGAACACACATAAAGGTACGGTGAATAAAAATAACAGTATCTTGTATTTTCAAGACCACTTGATTTTTATATAAATGGTGTTTCAGAGCCAGTGCGAGATAAAATAAAATTTGTTTATGTAATTCCTGATATTCATTTGTCAAATTCCTGTTTACCATGAAGGTTGCACAGCCTTCTGGAGCAATGATTTTGTATGCCTTGTTGTGGACAGGGTCTTCCAAAGAGTAAAGCAAAATTAATATTTACCATAGCAATCACTGAACCGTATGACAAATACTATCTTGTAAGACCTGGAAGGAAGAATAATCATAAGAAACACAGTTCACTAGTCCATATTGTTTCTCAGTTTTGGGAAATATCCAAAATGTATATTGACAAATGAATATTGTATTATTTTTCCTCCTAGTTATGTTTTTGTAGCTGGCCAGTAACTGAGATGTTCAGGTTATGGGAATGAAACACAAAACAGGATTGGTTCTGAATTATTAAATAATAATACTTTTGCATAGTGTTTGTTATTAATTTGTTAGTTTTATAAACAGTCAAGTTTAAGCCTAGGAAAAGTGTCTGGAAAATAGTGGCCTGTAGTTTTTCTCTTTGCTTTGTTTTGCTTTGCTTTGCTTTGCTTTCTTTGCTTTTTTTTGTTTTCCTCAGACTCAGGTCTTACTGATTGGAACATGAAAGCACGTTTATGCATGAAGGGTAGAGTGTCCCTGTTAGTGCTTGGCTGTGATAGCTCCTCAGTGTGTGCTGTAGGATACAGAGAGCTGGAACAGTGGTCAAGTCAGGAGACCTGACTACTACACTTAGTCAAGCCGAGAACTGGGGAAGTATGAAGGAAACATCTAGATGTTTTGGGTAATGGATCAGGTCCCATGCTGAAGAAGGATTGGGGGAATCATGTTTTATCATGTTTGGTTACGTCTCAGCATCCAGTAGTTGAATTTATAAAATGCCTGCTAATCGGCAAATGAAAATGAATACCAGTTTGCATTATTTTAGGATGAAATTCCCTGCTAGGTGCAAGACAATCGTAATAACCTTGTGTTTCTTAACTCCCAGTTTACCTCCTTCAGAAGTGATTATTGGGTCTCATGTTGATGCTGTATAAAGACAGGTCTTTATTTTGTAACTTATTTCTGATAAAGCCAAACATGGCTACCTGCAGAAACACCACTGCTCCATAAAGACTGCAGAGTTGGACCATATATGAAAACAGGACTTTCTTCTTTTCAAACAATCAATCAATCAAACAAAAAAATAGGAATAGTTAAGAACTAGGTCCATAAAAAAATCATTTCATAGTAGGAGCTCTACAGTGAGTGTCTCACCCTTCAACTGAAGTAAATCCAGATGGAAATGGGGCCCACAACTAAATGCACATGGACCTAAATCCTATGCTAGCAGTAAAATGCAGAAGAGAAAAACAGACCCATGATGCTCAAAAGCAATTTAGTTATGGTGCAAATGTCTTTCTCTTGCTATAGTTTTCTCCTACCTGGTAGACTATCCTGACTTCAAAATCTGACCTTAGCTGCCTTCTGGGTGCTCATTTATAATAAAAGCAAAAGAAAACAAAATGTTTTGGGGGATGCTGTATCAGGTCTTTGATGTAAATTAGATTTCTTGACAACTAAATTTTACCCTACTGCTGATTCGTTATTAAAATCTGACACATATAATTTACCCATTATTTTCTCTTTATTCTTGGAGGTGCAATAAAGTACATCAAGTCTTCTCTTTCCAGCTTCACATTCCATGCTAGGTCGCTTGTACTGGCTCTTTTGTTGAGCAGATGTTGAATGGATGAACAATTTTTCTACGTTTATTAGTAAAGGAATAGTGATTTTACAGTAGTATAAATACCTTTTACTATTCTGTATTGAAGACTAGCACAGGTCACAATCTGACCTTAAATAAAGAGGCCAGATTAATCATTGTTTATTGATTATTATTTACTAAATTTACTATTTAAATCACCATTTGCAGATAGCAGAAATAATTCTCCTGTATTTGTAAATACAATTGCTGTTTAAATACATCCCATTTACTTTCAAACACTTGTACACCAGTGTCTAATAGAGATCATCATAGTTCAGAACTAAATCCTTCATTTGGTTTGGTTTTTATGTAGGAAGGACACATTACTTATGCACATTTACATTTCTGTTGCAAGTTTCATATGCAGTGTAAATTAACCTACCATCTAAATAATCTCTAGTACCCTACGATATGATTTAAGGACTCTGAAGATTCAGCAATATCAGCAAACTTTAGGCAAGGAATTAACCCACTAGGAGGTTAGTTCTACTAAAAAAAAAATTAATACCCACTTTCTGGAGTCTAGCGATTTTGTAGAGTTTTGAGGGGGCAATGGACAATAGTATTCTGGAGAATACAATGATCTTGTGCCCAGTCGAATAACAGTCAAGTCAGGACCCCTGCATAACATGTAGACTCTAGATTTAGTGTTCTGCATTTTGTCTTCATGAGAACCTGTCAGTACCTAAAAGCCTAAATGAAGCCAATAAATGAAACAATATTGTCTGCAAGTGTGTTTGCAATGTATTCAGCAGTATTCCTTTAGAACAGACTTGTAAACAAAACTGTGTGGCTGTAAGGCTCATTAAAACTAATTATTGGTGGCATAGAGGGTGCGAGAACATGCTGTGCTTCTACAGAGATTATCGGAAGCACTGAAGTTAATATGAACTGAACAAATATCCATGGAGCAAAGTGCGTGTCCTAGCAGTAACCTAAAGGAGTTGCAGTAACAGGTAACACTACAAGTAGTAATATAACTAGAGTGGGACCTTAGTAGTTAAAGGAAGGGCTACTTCCTTTGGAAGTCATCTCTAGCTTCAGTTTTTGGCTAGAAGCTTCTTCAGGAAAATGCTACCTTGGCAATTCTGCATATATTGGATACCATAGGTTTCAGTTAAATGCCAAGAGAGGTTTAGGGCTTGCGTGCCAGTACTGATCAAAGTAGGTCTTGATTCTTTTATAGTAGTTGTGTGACATAATTTTTAACCAGCTACACTTCACAACTTTTCAGGAGTTTCCTGAACAGAAAGCATATTCCTAAATAATTAACTACTTCAGCATGCTCAAAACATAAGCTAGAACAATATATGAAATCCTGACTATTTCTTCTCTGAATATCAAGTGTTAAATACTGAAAGGGACCTGACTATGATCTACATTCGCAGACTTGGCAGTCAGGTCCTGGAAAGTACTAAGAATTCCTTTTTTTTACATGTTCATAGGCATAAAGAAATGAGTGTGTTGGTGCATAATGAGTTGCTATAATTAGTGGAAAGTAGCAGTACTCAAATGTGCTACATTTGCTAAAACTGAATGTTCAGCATCTTTTCTGCATGCCCATATAGGCTTTTTGAGTTTGAAGGAAATGAAAGAAATTACTTGAAATATGTTTTAAAGAACTAATTGATTCAAAGTGAAATAATACGACAGAAGACAAGAAAACTATTTTAAGCATTATGTTAAATTTCTAGCTTCCAAACTATTGCATGCTAAAACAAACCAACCAAAAACCAACCCCAAATGGATCTGTTCTTTTACTTTCTTCCATGGGAAATATACAGTTACGTTTACGTGCTCCTGTAGGGTAATGTGAGTGTGGGAAACTGATGTAATATTGAATTACAAAACTGGTAACCGTATTTCCTGAAAATCTGTGGGAAAATGGGCATCAAAAAAATGGGCTACTACAAGTTAACTGAGAGGAAGATAAAGAAGTTTGAATTTACAATAATATAGAAAAGTAGAAGTAATAATATTATCTACAAAAATTAATAAGTTCATTTTTTGATTAATAGCCTTGCTGAATATAATATGATTTAAGTGAGAGAGAGCTCAGATACAAACGCAGCCAAAGGTTGTTGAAATATCTTTGACAGAATTATTTCTGTAGGAAAATATCATTCTCAACTAATAAAAATATTTCTAAAGTATTTTTAAAATACTTTCCTAAATTTTCTAGGGGAAAAACATCAGGTAATAACTTAAAAATATATTTTGATATTGTCTTTCAGTCTGATTATGAAACTACTGTTTTTTTTAATAAAATAATTTTGCTATATTCTGAAGTTTAAAAAAATGGCATTTCAAAATTTGTTCAGGATTTTTTCCATCTACAAAAGAGAAATTTGCTTTTGCTTTTTTTTTAATCCTAAACAAAACAGAAAAGCTATTTTTTTCCTACAACATTGAATCAGATAATACTGTAGATCATTCAGTTTGTTTCTCAGAAGTAACAACAATTAAAAGACTTTTATTTTTCTTCTTATAAACTCTTTTAAAGCAAAATAAGTCACCTGAAAATGTCTTTGTCTTATTTCCACCGTGTCTGACTTGTGAAAATCATATTTTGTGAAATTTGTATTCTTCTAAAAAATCTAGAACAGTAGTCCTTATCAAATCAGAAGAAAGGATGGAAGATTTAATTAGGACTAGTGAAGTTGTATTTACCAAAAGTTAATTTTATTATTCCACAGCACAGAATAGTCTATATAAAATGAACCAGTGCAGTTCCTTTATAAAACCCCAGACTAGAAGCTCAGACTGAGAGGCCTCACATCCTTCTTTACACACTGTCTTCTTCTGCACAAATCTGCAAGCCTGTTTGCTCTGTGGAGCAAAGTGACATAGTAGATTATTGTATCTGGTACTAAAAAGCATCAATAGTTCACACAGCATGAGAAATGAAGCAGAAGCTTCCTTACAGAAAAGGAGTACAAATTCACAGTTCACTGTTGGTCTGTATGGTCATTGTTACAAATGATTCCCATAAAGTTGTTATTGTATTTTTTTTACCTCATCACATGGAACTTTGTAATATCACTTTGGGCTTTCCTCCATTTTTCAGCTAAGGAGTTGAGTTACAAAAAGAATAAGTGATTCAGCCTCTAATAGGAAACAAATCAGCCTTGGTAGAATTTCTCTCACTAGGACAGATTGTCAGAAATGCTACAAATGTCTCTGCTTTTGTCATGGGATGGTAAATTGGACACCTCACCGTTTCCTTGTTTGTAAGAAAATGTTAATAAACCTTCATGTAAATGAAAAACAGATTTCAACAACACATCAATGGAAAATGTGAGTATAATTTTTTTCTGGATCTTCTGGGCCATTTCCCTTTAGCTATTGCTTACCTTTTAATCTGACCTAGAGCTTCAAAATAAGCAAAACTTTAACAAAATAGTCTGAGATATGTTGTTAAGGATAAACAAAGGGAGGGAGTTTATTGATCTCTCCTTAAGGCAGTACAGAGTTTACCGACTTTTGTATTTATCTTTACTTTATTCACTGGTGAGAGCAAAATAAATATTTTAGGCTAAGCAGAAATGCCTTTGGTCAAGATTTCTCTGCATCACATGTAAAACTCAGAAAACATTTGTTTTTCTCATATTTTTCCAAGAAATTAACCTGTGCTGCTCTCACCTCATCAATGAGCAATTTCAAATGAAAAAAAATAAAATACTTTATGTGAGAAACTTACTAGCAGTTTATAAGAGGACGGGAAAGGGGTGTCAATGTGCATTTCAGATTTAATCATGGAAGAGCACTGCAGCTGCAGTTGTGGAACATGTTCAGTATTTATCTCAGTATATGTTTCAACAGGCCCTGTAAATTAACTTAAGCAAGAATCTTGGTTTACAAAACCAAAGATGCACCAGCATTTTCATGATTATTAGGTGCATATTGTCATTCAAGTTGTTAAAATATTTTTGTGGAGGAAATTTTGAAATATAGTGTATGGTTAGACACATTACTAACATTTTTGCTAAGAGTTTGCAATGACTAATAAAAAAATCTCTTTGTTATTTTAAAAATAATTTCAAACAGACCACCTTCTTTTAATGCTTTTTGAATTACTCATCCTATATTTGGAATAGTACATTTCATCAGCATTAAACGTTAGAGTAACATCTCAGTAACCCAACGAAATCAGCAGTCTAACTCCCCGGTAAGATATAAACCCCATATTCTACTGAATGTTTCAAGACAGAAGCTGGAACTCTGCTGTTTTGTATAAGTAGCATTTTGCCTATATTTGCTATCTATAATAACTTTCAATCTTGAGGATTTGTATTTTTTATTTCCAATATTGCAGAATATTTTCAATGTAATTCAGAAGCAACAGCTAAAAATAGGCATTGGTCTCAGAGGTTCATTCACAAATTAACACTTTTATCTGTTTTTGAAAATGGTAAAATTGATCTGTAAGTTTTTACATGGGTGGTGGGTTCACCTTGGTTGGCCATCAGGCACCCACCAAGCTGCACTCTCACTCCCTCTCCTCAGCAGGCTGGGAGAAAATGTAATGAAAAGGCTCGTAGGTTGAGATAAAGACCAGGAGATTGCTTATTAAGGACCATCATGGGGAAAACAGGCTTGACTTGGGTAAAATTAATTAAATTTATAGCCAATTAATAACACAGCAGGATACTGAGTAATAAAAATAAAACAAAAAACACCCTCCCCACAATCCTGCTTCTTCCTGGGCTCCATTTCACTCCTAACTCCTCTACTTCCACCCTGATCACTGCAGGGGGATGGGGAATAGGGGCTGAGGTCAGTTCCTAATGCTTTGTTTCTGTTTTCCTTCCTCCTCATGCTGTTCCCCTGCTCCAGCACGGGGTCTCTCCCACAGGATACAGTTCTTCACGAACTGCTCTGACAAGGGTCCTTTCCATGGGGTGCAGTCCTTCAGGAACAGACAGCTCCAGTGTAGCTACACCGTGGCTACTGCTCCTTGCAGGGGCCTGTTTCTGCATGGGCTCTCCGTGGGCTGCAGCTTCCTTCAAGGCATGTCTGCCTGCTGTGGCATGGGATCCTCCATGGGCTGCATGGAGGGACATGCTGCATGCAGGGACAACCTGCCTCACCATGGTCTTTTCCATGGGCTGCAAGGGAATTTCTACTCTGGTGCCTGGAGCACCTCCTCCCCCTCCTTCTTCACTGACCGTGTCTGCGGAGCTGTTTCTCTCACATTTTCTCACTACTGTCTCCCAGCTGCTGTTGCACAGCAGTTTTTTCCCCCTTCTTAAACAGGTTATCACAGAGGCTCTACCAGCATAGCTGATGGGCTCAACTTGGGCCAGTGGCAGGTTTGTCTTGGAGCCTTCTGAAATTGGCTCTAACGTCGAGGCAGCAATTGGCCTCTCTCAGAAAGCCACCCTTGCAGCTCCCCCCCTTTCCCCAATACCAAAACCTTGCCATGTAAACACAATACAGCCGTCAAGTCTTGTTTTAGTTTTTTGGGGTGTTTTTTTTTTAAGCTTCGAGGTGATTTTTTCCCATAGTGATTTAAAAAAGACCCCACCAGTATTAAGATCTGTTATTGTTGTTGTTTGATATTTGTACTGATGTTGCACCAGTTCTGATAGTGTAAAGAGTTTTTTAAGTGGAAGGGTTTGTGGCTCCCATTTTCTTTGTACTATAAATCCATGGAACTGAAGGTGCTTTTTTTCTCAGGAGAGCTTTCATCAGTTTTATTCTTCAGATGTTTGTAGAGGCTAGTTATTCATTGCTTAAAATCTGATCTTTGATGTAAATACGGCTTGATGTAGTAATTGTTTTGAAGTTTAGGTCTGAGGTTTCAAGCTGGCATCTAACTCTGAGAGTGGGTAGAAGGTGTTGAGCACAGCTTGGTGTGTGTATGGGAAGCCTATGCCAGGGACCAGGCATGCAAGCACACTTAACTTGAGTAATTGAGCCTAGAAATGACTCGTTCAAGAGTCACTGATTTCTTAAGGAGAAACAAAATGCAAAAAACAACTTTTCTAACAAAATGGAAAAAACAGGTATTTGTAAATATTGAAGTGACTTAGTCAATTTTAATCAAGAAAATATTTTAGACACCGTAACTATCTTAGACTTCAGATTACTATCTACTTTTAGCTAGGACTCTGAAGTTTCATTCAGTTTTGAGAAATGTAGCATTTATGTCTGATGCAGAATTTATAGAAGATCTCCTTTCATACCTACTAGCTGCATTGTGTCTAAGAGTTTTTTCTTATAGGCTTTCTGGCACCTTAATTTTAGTAATAACTTTCACTGAAAACAATAGGTATAGCTGGGCATCATCAGCAAACCATCAACAGCTGGGATTGTGATGAGTCACCATCTTTTCCAATGACTATTGGGCTATACTCTAATGATTGAAATTAAAAAAACAAACGAACAAACAAAACAAAACAAAAGGAAACAAACCTGCAGGTAGAAGCAAGCAGTTGATGACTTTAGAGGAGCACAAACTGTGGCCAACATTACTCCTGTAGCTTTAGCAGACCAAAATACTTAGAACGATTTTGATGTTGAATTCTATTGCATGTTAAATCCCCTATGTGTATATGTCAGCAGTGCATTGTATATTACAGCTTCAGGGAGACCTGTGAACAGTTGCAAGAGGAAAGATCTCTCAATAGTTCTTGAACAGATGTTGTCCTGGGGACTGGTGTGAATTCCAGTTGCAAAATGTTTCCGACAATGGTTTATATCTTTGTTTTCTCATTATTTACACAGGTTTGGGGTTGGTTTGGTTGGGTGTGGTGTGTCCGGTTTTTGGTGTTTTTTTTTCCAAGATTGGTACTTGAAAAATAGGAAGAAAGTAGAAATGCAAATTTTTTCACTCCCAGTTAAATAATACTAGTCATGTTAAATATATTTTTATCTATAAAATGTATTGTACACTTGGCTGTCAGTTGTTCCTTCATATTGCATTCCCTGGCAAATCCCTTCTGCACCATTGGTGTGTGCTGTAGAGCAGCTTTACTGTGTGGATGAAAGGTGTCAATCTGAATCCAGCTCACTGTCAGTATTTGGAGGGACAGAGGTTTACGCTTTCTTCTGATTGCTTCTAAAATGAAAAAAAAAAAAAAAAAAACTATTGACAGATTAAAGTCAATCTGTCATAAAAATATAAATTCTTAACATTTCATAGAGAGAAATCTTTGTTTAAGTATCAAGTTATTTTTTGCAGTTTGGATAGCAGAACATGAAAAAAACTGGCACCAATATTTACTTTCTGGTTTCCACATTACACCTATAGTTTTAAACACTATACTGAACAAAAGTATCTCTGGGCGATTTTATCATTCCGGCTACAGTGGCAGTGAGTAGTTAGTGAAGTAAACACAGCCCTGTCAGCTCCTGTGTTAGATACAAGACAACCACAGTAAAGTTCTTATGATAAGGTTGTATACAGTAGGCTTGGGTTTTTGTTCTTTAGTTTGTTTGATTGTTTTTATTTTGCCACTTCCTTTTACAAAGGGCTAAAATAATTACTGATTTTTATAGGCCAAATCTGGTTTTGAGTTATTCAGGCAAAACTACTCAAAACAGCTCTGCATGTTTCATAATGAAAAACATGTTTTCTACAGTTAGATATTAAACTGGTTAACTCTCTTGAAGTCTCTGAGAAGCTGTAAGTACACACTTTGAAAGTTACTGTTTTTGTCAGAAGTGTTTGTTGATATCAGCTGTTCACGTTAAGAGTGCAACTCTGGTGATTTGCTGTAGTCAGTCACCTACATATGTTGTTTGAAACAGGTAGTGCCAGAAAAGTTTGTCAGTTTCCTGGATGCACTAATTCCTTCTTACAAAATAATAAAGGAGACTATTTCAGCAGAATGGAGCAAATCAATAGCAGCTCAATTCAGTATCTGGAAGGTGGGAGCAATTCTGCCATTTGGTATACTTATGACAGGAATTGTGTTAAGGATTAAGAGGGAAATATTGATTGAAACAAGATATTAGGTTAAAATATGACTAAGTTCTAGGAGTTCTAGGGAAGAAAGCAATGGGAAACCAATAATCCTGTTTAATACTGTGTGTTAGGTGCTTTATTGTGAATGTAGTCATAAGGATATAAGCACAGCAAGGATCTTCTCTGGAGATTGCATCTTCCTAGAATTAGCTGGCATACCTAGAAGAATTAGATTATATTTCCTGGACCCAAAAGTCCTCTGTCAGGGTTGAGCTGATCACCTTAAAATCTAGATGAAGCTCATTGAGTACTGTTATCTGTGCACCGCCTGTTTGCATTGCCATCTACTGATTTCTTGTAGTTCATGATACAGTTAAAGCTGAGCTGAGGGCATGAAGTCCTGTTCATGCCACCCAGTGTGCCATAGCTTGATTGCATAAAAGCCAGCTTGGATGCTTCAAAATTTACATCTCAATGGCATCCTGGAAGTTGGCTAATTTGACTGGTGCCATGTGTTTCTTCACATCAGATGGCAGCTGAGTCTGGAGTAGGGTTGACCCTACTTAAATGGCCCTGTACCTATGTCTAGGTTTCTTATAGAACATTAGCAAGCTGCTAACTCCCAAAATGAGTATTTTTAGTGTAGTAGAATCTGAATTCAGACAAATACTGCAAGTCTGATAGTATGTTTAGGCAGCTATTAGGTCAGGCGTAACTACAATTTAAAACACAACTGTATTTCTTTCTCTCTGTGTGTTTTGTGTCTCTCTGTCTGACAGATCTAACTGACCCTGCTTGAGCAAGGCAGCTGGACTAGGTGAACCTAAGAGGTTCCTTGTGAACCTCAACCATTCAGTCATTCTGTGTTCACACTCATTTGAATCAGACATGCTCAAGCTATTCTAATAAGCTAACATATCTGATAAAGCCTTCCCATTCTAGTAAGCTCATCCTATGTATAAGATCCGTCTTAATGGTAGACAGTTTTGTATGAAATGTTAGAACAAGAAAAATCTAGAAGACTTTAATTTGCAAGATAAACAGAGACCTCTTTTACAGATTTTCAGTGAACTGACAATGCTGTACTTTTTGAATGCAGATTTCAGCTACATGTTCTAATTAGCAGACATCTGTTTGTGTTCTTAGGGTTTTAGTGTCATAATTAAATGCTTAGTTAATATTTCAGGTTACATGAATGCAAACTTCTCAGAGCTTGAAAAACTTATTTAAATAAGCACATCAACTACTTGTTTAAAGGGTACTGTAGATTTATCTACAGATAAGAGATTTCCTGAGCCAGGCATGCTTGACGGACTTTGAAATACATCGGATCATAGAATCATGTGCAGAACATGGACCAATTGCTGGCATATTTCATAACAAGTAACCTCTTTGCAGTTGTGACAGGTAGCAATTCCTTTGTCAGCAAGGTACTGAGTGTATAACTGGAAATGGCTCTTTGGTTTAATGACAGTTTAGCTGTGCCAAATGATAAAACAGGGCAAACGGTAAACCAGAAGTTTCAAGTGTAAAATTCTTGTTAATAACACCATTAGAAAGCATGTCAAATGTGAAATCAATAAAACAAAAACCACTCAGGAATTACATTGATATACAGCTTAAGACATTTATAAGGAATATTACAGCATTAGCAACTATTAGACACTTAGTCATTGACAATAAGTACTTGGCAAAACAGTAAAGAATATTTAATAATTTCTTACTGTTAAAAAGGTGTTAAATTAGCTATTTTGTTAGTTTCTGCATCCCCAATACTGTATAAATGAATCTTAAAATTTATTAATACCCTGTTCACACAAGTGTGTTTGATAGTTAAATACAACTTCGTTCACAGTCTTCATGAGTCTTGTACAGCTGCAGTGAAAGACAACAACATAAGACGTAACAAAAATAAACTATAACATGAGTGAGTTTTTGCAATTTATTAAGCATTAGGCTCACTCTGCCCCAAATAATTTTGGTAAGATTTGTTTATAACTGATTTTAAGGAGGTGTAGGCTTAAGCCAAATCTGAGTCATCTGGGATAATTCTTAGCCTTAGTCTTCCCATCAGATAATGACAGCAGAGATGATAACAGGAATTATTGACTCCCCAAATTTCAAGCCAGAAGCAGCTCAATATACAAATATTCATCGCACTGAAACACAGCTAACCAAATGCCACTGAATATTCTCAGTTTGCCTCCAAATGATAGAGAAATTTTGAACAGTTCTAACTGGTCATATTAATTTGCGCTTTATTTTTCTTGCCATACTAACATGTCTGGAACTTAATGTTAGTTTAGTAAAGCTGATAATTAAATCAAGTAACTTGCTTTTTTGGGGGGATATATTTTCTAGGAAGAAAAAATATCTCTTTTATTATACGACTGACTGTTGAAAAAAAAAAAAAACTGATAATTTTTCAGATAAATGTCTTCAAGCCTGTAAGAAAAGGATACAATTATTTAACATTTTAGCTCTTCCTTTTTTTATTTTTCGTTTTTTTTTTTTTTTTGAGATTATAGTGGTATTTGACATTACAAAGAAGTATTATGCAAGTCAAACATTGATGAGATTAATTTGGGCTGCAAAAGATCCTCCACAGGCAGCTAGAGAAATTTTGAAAACTACAGCCTCAACAGTATGCCATGGTACCATAGCTCAAGATGCAAGCTAATTTAAAAGGTAACACAATCTGATGCTGTACTAACAAAGGTAAATGGGGATAGAAAGAATAAACCTCAATATCTAGCTTCCATTGGACTGAGCTGTAATAAATGGTTTTACAGTGTATGGGCCAACATCCTTAAAAAAATGAACAATTTTCAACAGTACCTGAGATGGAAGTCTAGAAATAATCTATGATTATTTTCTGTTCATATGAGCAGTGGTTACCTCCTCCAAATATTTTATGTGCCAAGCAGATGCCAGATGCTTGGACTTTACAGCTTTAGGGGCAATATCACTGGTTTTATAATTTTTTTTTCCCCTCTCCTTGTTTATAACCATATCCATACACTTATATCCATAACACAAATATTTGATTCAAGCTGATTCATACTTTTGGAAAATCAGAATTAGGTTTACACTCTTCATGTTTCTCCAGGATATAGAATTTTAAAAATCTGAAAGAGTGTGCAATGGTTTATTTATTATGAACACTCTAGAATAAATAGATGAGGAAACAGCCTCAAGTTGCGCTGGGGAAGGTTTAGATTGGATATTAGGAAAAATTTCTTCATCAAAAGGGTTGTCAAACATTGGAACAAGCTGCCCAGGGAAGTGGTGGAACCACCATCCCTGGAGGTATTTAAAAGACGGGTAGATGTGGTGCTTAGAGACATGGTTTAGTGGTGGACTTGGCAGTGTTAGGTTAATGGTTGGACTTGATGATCTTCAAGGTCCCCTCCAATGTAGACAATTCTATGATTCTATGATTCTATGACAGCGAAACGGTAATATCACAAGAACTGAGAAGAAATATTTAAATTGCTATTGAACTAGCAAGGTTTTTGTTTGCTTTTTCTACTTTTACTAATGCTCTAATATTATTAACTGCTGAATAATTTGTATAAATAAAATACAGCNGCTTTAACTGAATATATATGCATGGTTATAAAAATTAAATCACATTAGATTATGGGATTTAAAGAATAACAAAATCTAGAATATGTCCTCCCATCTGAGCAACCCGAAA
>VZSZ01010041.1:101831-136691 GCA_013398815.1 Ibidorhyncha struthersii
TACAAGCTCTGAGGAATTCTTTGTAAAGAATGAAGAGTACTTAAAATTATCCTTAGGCATCCAAGAAGTTTTCTAAAAAAATAATGGGAAAAATCTGAAATTACTTTCTCAGAGGTAAATACAGTTTCCTCCATCTTTTCTTCTTCATCTTTTCCACCAACTGAAGGAAAAACATGCCAAAGTGCAGGTTTTAGTTTTAGGATAGGAGAAAATATAAGGCAAACACAAAATTAGTGAAAATAATCTGTAATTTAATACGTGAAAATAGTCTGTAATTTAATAATGTAAATACATTTAAATTTAATGCATTGCATCCCATCCTCCTAATACCAAAACAATGTTTTATTTTTAAATATGTAATTTCCATGTTTTTCCTTATTGTTCAATTAAGAAACAGCTACAAATCTACTTTTAGCTGAGTAATTACTAATTTTAACAGAAGTCTTTCAGCTATTTTGATCATGTACTTCAATAAAAATTAAACCACAAAGTAGTGCAAAAATTAGACAATTAAATTTTACTTATCCAGATAATCCAATCTCTTTACAAACATTGCAAATATAGCAAACCTTTTGATAAAGGTTATCCCAGCTCACAGAAATACAGTGTTCAAAGCCCATACGGTAAATTTTAGAATGAAAACTGGTGTTGGTAAACGTCTGGCCTATTCCCTCGCTAATGATTGCACTCCGTTGTTCCTACAACAAAATCACAGCAACGATGGTGTCCACAGCCTAGCCCTCCAGAAAGTTGAATAATGTACCTGTCTAGCAACAGCTTTTGGTGTTCTAGTCATATCATTATAATGGCTGCTGAACCCCTGTGCACAGTTAATTATTTCAATCACTTTATGAAATAACTAGTTTTGTAACTACATACACTCACCTCGAAATCTGAATAGTAACTGTTGATTCTTATATTTAGGTTAGATTACCATTATAAACTTAGTGGGAGAAAAGAAAATAAGTCTGTGAAACATCTTGTTCTATCACTTTTTGCAATAAGAAATGTCAAAGTTGAGTATGCATTAATTTTATTAGGACAGTATGTTCTTTCATTTACCTTAATTTTTGCATATCTTAAGTTAAACAAGTAACCAATGATTTGTTTAGAAATTTAATGAGTAAACCAGAGAAAATTGTTTGGTTTTAGTATCTTAAAAGTACTGTAAGGGTACAGAAATCTCCTGAGAACCCTATCCTAAACCAATTTGTTTCAGAGCTGCTAAGTCTCAGTGTGCATATTGTTTTTTATTTCTTTAATAGTAATTTTGGCCTGTCAGTGTATATGGGACAGTTTGCTGTATTTTCTGTTCTATAGTGTATTTACGAGAGAAGTTCTAAGGAATAGAAAAAAAAAAAAAAACAATAAAATGCCAGCCAGAAGGAGAGGAAAGGTGAATGAATAGCTGTGTTTTTTATGATCTAGGTACAGCATAGCAGATATGTTAAATTGCTCTAAAATAATTAATGTCACTTCTTTTAGAAAGTGATACTTAGTTATCCAAACTGAAAAACTCTTAGAGGCTTCTTGGGAAAAATGAGGAGCTAATGGATCTTAACTTAGAATTGAAGACAAGCCTAGGACCCAGAGAGATCTGAGCATCTCTCATCTGCTCTGAGTCTAGCTTTTCATTCTTTATTACCTAAGTAAATTGGAAATACAGTGACTACATCTGGAGGTCTTTGTTGAGGTAAATGAAGCTGATACACTGTTCTATACTGTTGGGTCCTTGCAAAGCCAGAAAAGTTGTTCCAGCTGGGACCCAAATGTTGTGTATTAAAATTATTGTTCTTTGACTGAAAGAGATCTGAGCAAAAACAAACTGTTCTCTGTTTTCTACTGTTATGAAATACTTTCTCTGCTCCATTGCTCGAGATCACTGTACATTACAGTACTATTTCTCCACCAAGGATATTGAGAAACACTGACAAATTAATACGAATTATCTTTGTAAGATATCATTATAAGATATTTCAAGATCTGTGATAATATTCTTGGTAATAATATGAAATGAGAGGCATTAAAATATTACTGGAATGCTAGGCATGGTGAAAACCATTTATATTTGTATACAGCTAGCAAATACATGTATTTGTTCTTTACTCAAGAGTGATAAACAAATGCAATAGGCTGTCAAAAATGACTAATAACAGCAAAGGCTACTGAAAAGAAAATATAAAAAAATTATTCCACAGTTCATGCAGCAGGAATATCATTAGGACATATATCTTGAGAGGAGATGATCCTCTGCTGATGAACACCATCTTGAGGGTCCAGTTATTTACCAATGTAAGAAGTGGCTGAGAATGTAGACTGTACAGAAGTTTAGCAGAGAAATCACAGGAAGAGGATTAAGACAACTATTTCTAGAGGTATGCAGTGAAGCTGGCTAACCATACTGACATTTGATCTTGTTTATTTATCTCTTTTTATCTTTATTTTCTTTATCGTCTTTATTGTTACTGCTGTTGTTGTTGCTGTTGCTCCTGTTGGATATTTTGTTTTTTGCAAGTACAGACGAAAGGGACTGTGTTTTCCTGCATGTTTACACTTACACAAGCATGTCTGAATGTTTCTATGATGTAAACAAATGATCAGTAGGGTATAATAGATGAACAATGATAACTGGTATACATGATAGCTGAGGCAGCGGTAATAGATGATGACTGCTGAAGTCAGCTGTTTTTGTTGATGTTGTCTTTCTGCTATCTGTTCTGAAAATGCTTTTTTCTGGATTTGGAGTAGAAAAAGATAGGCCTTTAAATTCAAAAAAATAATCAGCAATGCATTTAAAATATGAGGATCAGACTTTTGTAGGAGTATTGGAAATTAATTTTAAAAGGTTTGTGTGACAACACTACTTCCAAAATGATTAACACAACTGACAGTTCTAATTTTGAAGTTGTTTTAAATGTCAAAACACTGAGACTTAGAGTGCTTGATAAAAAAAAGCTTATATAGCTTCTGATAATTGTATTTTACATTATTGCTTTAGCCAGTATATCGGTACTCTATCATAATGACAGACAGAATTCTATTAAAAGTTTGAAAAAGGTATATTATTGATGTAGTTGAAGGATATAAGCTCCTCTTACCCCCATCTCAAGGGCAAGTTCAATAAATAGCTCTTTATAAACAATCAGTGTTTAGGTCAGTCCAGAGATAAATCCGATTTATAAGATCACCATCTGAAGAATAATTGATTCTGACTGAAGCATGAGAGCTTCAGAACATTTGAAAGGAGGAATTGTTTAAACCATAGTGGCATAAATTTTAACCATACAAGTGATGCCCCTTTTATTTCAAAGCTTAGGTCGGTTCAACTGAGCATTTTAAAACTGTTAAGGATTACTCTGTGTAATGAGGAAGGACTAACACTAGACGTTAAATAGGTGGCAGGTTACTTAGGTGGCTGTCTCCAGCCATTACACGTTGTGCTTGTGCTGTCTAGAACAGGATGGAAGGAAGCAGACAGGAATAGGGAGAAGTCTATTGCCTCTATTATGTTAGTAGGTGGAAGCAGTTCAGGTTGTATATGGATGTTGAATGCAACCTTCAGACCTTAGAAGATAAAATGGATTTCAAGATGGTTTTTCACCAGATTTTGCATTGGATGGTGCTGTCTTGTAAAAGAAAATGTACTTGACTGACTGAAGAACAAACCCCTTTAGGCTAAGAAAGGGAAAACCGGCTTAAGTAGGCACTCAGCCATGATTGTAAAGAATGAGGACAATACAAATGACTCAATTGCTCGTTGTCCATATATCAGACTTCATTAACAGTTAGTTATAGGGACATATATTCATTGTGTTTATTTTTATAAATCCATGTGGGATGTCACAATACTCAAAATATAAGTGCATCATCCTATGCAAAATAATATTGTTAAACCACCTCAACTTTTAAAATGTAAATAATTCCCACAGTTTTCAATCTAGTTAACTCCCACACTTTAGAGCCATTCTCAGAGAATGCTGCATGGGAAACTTTTGTATGAGAATCTCATTCTTTTTAAATGTCCTCTGCTTCTCAAAATTAATAGCATACTACCTGAGTTTGTGGATTTATCAGTCAATTTATCTTTCCTTTTACAATCCAAACAAAATGAGTAAATGAAATGGGCTGATTAAAAAAAAGAAACAAACACAAAAACAAAATCCCCAAGATGCAGTTCATATATTATGAGACATTTAATCCAATGACATTATTTTTGTAAAATATCCTACCATTAGATAGAACTAGTTAAAACAGAAGATGAAACCCATTTTTCAGGAGGGAGTAGGTAGCAAAGAAGCTTGCAAAAAAAAAAAGCACACAGATAACATAACCAGTCTACACTAAAGAACACATTTAGTGTAAAACATCTTTCTCTTTCAGGCTGAAATAGGCATTTATCATGTTGAGTAACAGGAGGGAAAATAAGACAGCATTCATCCATGTCACAAAACCCCCATATCTCACTGATTGTTAATGTGACCATTACAGTGGAAAAGGTATCAGTGAAAGCAAATACTTTTTAGTCATACCACATCACAGAAAAAGATTGTCTGGGCTTTGCCCTACAACAGAAGGTCTCATTGGTTTGTAGCTAGGACTAAAACATTACAAGGAAGTTACATGAGATCTTAGAATTAAAGAGGAAGGCTTTCAAAGTTTTGTAGTCCTTGTCTCACAGTGGGGAATAGTGTGAAAAGAAAATGCAAAGAGAGTGAGTTGCTTGGAAACTGCAGCCCAATGCAGAAAGTCATCCACAGTCAACTCTCTCTTTTAATTGTATTTTAGGAAATCAGCTTTAGTTTTCACTCAGCATTGTGTATGAATCCTAATAGTATTTGCTGGCATATATTGCTCATTGTCTCACAAAACATCCCATTAAGTTTCACTAATGAAATGCTAGCTGTTGTTGTCCAGTGGTCATGTGAATTTGCCTATGAACAATGTTAACCTTCTGCATCCCCATGCCTTTATATGACCAGAGGTTAATCATTCACACTGTTCCTAATAAAATGCACATGACTGCAAATATGCTTTCACCATTACCATGACTTACTCTGCAAACCTCCTCAGTCAAAACGAGTAATGCTAACCAGGAACCTTGGATGAAAGCTAGCAGACAAGAGTGAAATTAACAGTTCCATGATTTCACATTATGTTTTGTCTGTGGATGATACGTATATGTATATTTTTTTTAAGCCAGTACATATGTGAAGCCTTATTTTTTATGTTAAGCCCTTTTCCCCCTACAATGGGGTAGGAAAATCTCCTAATAAATAAGGCTGGATAACTTCAAACTCTTTTTTTTTTTTTTTAAAAAGATTTTTAAATTGGAAAACTCAACTTCCTTATTTAAATCAGCCTGACAAATATTGTTATGTCCAGACAGCATATTTAGTTAGAATAAAACAGCAGGCCATTAATTAGTCCACACACACTTTTATGTATGAACTGCAAATTTAAGTCTTTCTTCTGAACTATTTAAAAATTTAAATCTGAACTTTTCATAGCTAAGCCTGTCACACAAAAGAACACAGTAGGGATAAGCCTGAAGCTGAAGAGTGTACTTTCAACGTTAAAATATAGGCTGATCAAAAATTCAGATAAACACTATGAAACAAATTTATTTATTTGAAACAAACAATTTTAACACCAGAAAATCCAGCCTATTCTGACAGGTAGACAGCAGCAGAATCTTTTTTAGGACTTCTGCTGAAACCAGAAGAAATATTACCAGCCCATTGATCTGTACTCATAAAACCAGGTAAAATAATTCTCCGATATTTTACAGCAAGTCAGCAGGCAGAATGACTTCTGCAGACACCTGTGGATTCCGAAAGTGGACTTTTCCACAGTGTAGTATTTAAGTATGGTGATTAAAAACAGTATCACAGGACATACCAGGTCTTCCCTGATCATTAGTGAGCATTCTGCAGACTATCACTTGAGAGACAACGACACCTTGAAAAAATGCAGCTGGACATTCATTTCTATTAAATGCTGACAGGCATTAAATAACCAAGACTGTAACAGTACAGTAAACTTCTAATTGTAAACTACTGCACTTTTCACAAATAGGTGAATTTCTCCACCAATGTTTGATTTTTAAGAAAGAAATTTCTGAAGGGCAAAAAGGCAGCTTTTGAAGGAAAATAGTTACTAATAGTCATACGTACTATGGGATAAAACTGTAGTTCACATAGAGGAAAAAAATGAACTTGCACATTTAAAAGGTCTAGAGAATAAAATATGTAATACATGGCTATATATTACTCATTAAAAATAGATTTAGATGTGTAAGTCTTTTTCAGGTCCCCTGGGGTGGGAAATGTAATTTTGTTTTCAACTAAAATATTCATAATAATTTTTGTGTTATAAATATTTAAAGAATGTTTTTGAATGTTATGAATAAAATTCTGTAACATAAATAGACAGTAATCTATTCTCTAGTGACCCAAAGAGAAAAAGATAGTAAATTTCTAGCACTTTCATATCCCTAAGGACCACTTAAGGTATTTAACAAAACTATGTAAAAGTAATCATTCTTGTTTTGCAAATTGGGATGTTGCAGAACAGGAAGTTGGAATAAATAGCCAGCAAGACCTAGGATAAAGCAAACAAACTCACTACCAGAAAACCTTTAGTAAGAGGTCCCCCTTCTTTGCACACATTCTGGAGAGTTTTGATCTCTCCCGATTTCCATGAAATATTTATATCTCTGTATTGTTTTGAAAAGACCTCAGACACTTAAGCTTCCTTTACCATGTCTTATTCATCATATCAGTGCTGGCCCAGATGTCAAAATCAATAAGAAAATTAGGTAAAACAGAACTTCTCCAATGATTACATACCTAGAAAGGCATAATTTGACTGTGTTCATAAATTTACTCAATGAGCAGTATCTTGCTTTGATAAATAGTTTGCAAAAACTCTTTCCTGCTTGTTTTGTTTTTTCGTTTTCTTTGTTCAAACCACAATTTTAGTGCTGTCCCTAATCTGATTCCTGCTATAGACACAAATGTGTCTTGTTTGTATTAAATCACATTTTAAATCCATTTTTTCTAGTGTTGCAAATGACACAGACTATAATTCACTTGCTATCAACTTGTGACCTAGTATTTAGGCTAGATTAGGCTGTTTGTATAGATTGTTTAGGGTCAAGCTGAAGTTACCATTCAGTCCAGTTTGACATTGTGAGTATTTGTTGAAATAAAACCTTTAGAAGTTTGTTTTATGAATGTTTTGCAATATCATTTTCAAAAGGCCGGTAGATGTTCAAATTCAGAATTATGTTTTGATATCATGCTAACTGTAACTAAAATAGTTTAAAAATTTAAATTTCTTTTTGTAGAGAGAATATATTTTAATTCAGAACTTTTTTCAAGATAATCCATATATCAAAAAGGAAGTTAATAAATATTTATTACTAATATTGCAGGAACTCATCTAGGCTGTGCAGCTAATATGATAAATCTGCTGCTCCATATACAATCTATGCTACTTAAATGTTTTGCACTTGGCTTCTTTCCCTCAGGCTCAGCTAACCTCAGAGACAAATCCAACGGAAGATAGTTTAGAAGCCTTTAGTGAAGACACACCTTCAGAAATTATTATCCTGCAAATTCTGTGCAGATCTTGTTGTTCATTTTTATGGTACAGCAGACTTGATCATGTGGCTGTTCTCAGATTCAATATTTGTATATGTGTAAAAGATCTGCACATTTGCTTGTTACTTAACGGTAGATTACCTAAGGTACTATGCTACTACAGAAGGCCATGCTCCTCCGGCAGAGGGATGGTTACAACCAGGGAAGGTGGTAGACCTTCCGAAAGTAATTTGAACATCTGTTACTCCCAGGAACCTTAACCTTAGAACAGCTAGAAAAATATCTTTATGGCTTCTATATATACTTCACAAGGAAAAATCAACTGCAATTATGTGGAGATTTTACTCTGCAAGTTCCAATAGGTAGCTATTTTACAAGGAACTATTTGAATTCTAATAAATTATTTGTGGGTAATAAATAATTACACTCAACCATTTTCTGCTACTTTATTGCAATGATAAAAGGAGCTCTATGCTAAAAACAAGACAATAGTAGCAATTTTGGGGGAATCTTGTGAGTAATAAAAGTAGCAATTTTCTAAAAGATACAGTAGCTAAGGACAAACTTGAACAAGTAACTGGAGATCTCGCTGCCTGTAGGCCATGGAATGCAATTTAATCACTGGTTTTGTTTTGTCTGGTCTGTAAATACCACCTCAACATTAGTTGTGCTGTATTTACCTTTCACATATTGTTTTACTTAGTCTTTGCATTTCAAAAACTCATAGAGACTTCGAGGATTGCTTTTTGACTTATGAGAAATATTTAGTATTCCACTAGAAAATCAATATAAATGCAGAATGTACTTGTTTTATTCGTTTTTATAATTAGATGAAAACTGAAAAGTAGCTGGTCATCATGGTGAAAAATAATGAATGTGCATGATGAAGAAAATCTAATACCTTTGGTGGTACCTTTGTGAAAGATGCACAATTCTATGGCCTGTAAGAGCTGTGGTTTGATGAATCATACTTCTACATTGAACTAGGCCATTTTCTCTGGACTGTATGAAATATGTGGCTTTGTTATGGCTTGTTGTGATGTTAACCTGCTTCAAAAAGCATCTTTGGAAAGGTAGGCTAATTCATAATAAAGAACAGTTATCTGAAATACAACTCCCACAAAATGCTATCACAACACAAGAAGCAAAGATTTGCATTAACAGAGCCAGAATAAAATGTTTCAGTTTATATTTCAAATAAGCTTTACTTTAGGAGGCAAACAAGCAACATCATAAATTTGGAAAGAACAAAAAAAAACCCCTGTTGAGCATCTGTCATCATCAGTTGGAATTAGATTGATGCAAAACAAATATTCATAGTCATACTTGGAGAGGCTTTATTTTTTTATCTAGTTTATAAAACACTTGAGAAGTCAAGTGTTTTAAAGTATTTCCAGATAAATTAATAGTTTTCTGTCTAAAATAGTCAGAAGATAGAACAGAAATTATAAATGTTTCAATTTCAAGGACTTTTAACTAGGCAGGTTATCTTTAGTTTAACTAAGCCAGTTTATTCAGCTGTCATTACAGATATTCAAAGATATTTTTCAATTAGAATTGGTTTCCTGGAAGACTAAGCCCTCAGAAAACTAATTCAGTACACAGTCAGATTTTCACTGTTCCCTTAAGGCATATGTTCTGAAGCAAGAAGGGGTTTCAGGTCTGATTTTTGGGGTCCTGTCTTAATGTAGTGCTTGAAAAATAAATATGAGAATAATCATGCAAGTGAAAGACTTAAAAGCTAAACTCCCCACTGTGATATTTTTTCAGCCAAGAAAATGCAAACAAGCAATCCTTATTTCAAAATTGTCTTTACTTTGTTTTTATTGTTTTTAGATACTTTAGCAGAAAGCTACTGTTATAACAGAAGGAAACCTATGATTTTATACAGAAAATGTGTAGAACACTGACCACCAAAATATTGTAATGACTAAACCAAAAATGAAACACTTGTCCAAGTTCAATGATGCTGAAAGAAACTAAAAAAATCCTCTTCATCTGGCATTATTAGGTCATATTTAGCAATCTGAGTATGCAGATTGCTTTACTTTCTGTTGTTAAGAGGTACAGCCTTTCAGAAGTGAAAGCCATGTTACACTGAATGATTAACAGGACTGTGTGGAAGAAGCTTAATGGAAAATTAAAGGTCTAGAGAATATCACATTATGGAACAATGTTTTGAGATTAGTCCACAAGAGCATATCTTACCTTTCTTCATGGATCAGTGACCACACTTCAGTGTCTCTTTGTTGTTTAAAGTGTAACCATAAGTAATGCTGACTGAATGTATAAATGAAAGAAAAGTAAGATACCAAGGAACTTAATCATTGACATGTTAAAATATTGGTTAAAATACTCAATTGGTATTTTATGTATAGAAAACTGCTTTTCTACTATAGAAGTGTAGCTTGTTGACATATGGCATCTAAATACTCTTTAGAGAAAAAAAATGGTTTCTTTTACAGTGTTAATGGAGTTATCCATAATTTTACTTATTTATTCATGCAATAATGTGATAAAAAGGTGAGGTATGGAAAAATCCTTTTAGGGGAAGTGAAAGAACTATGCATTTGTCATAATATGAGAATGGAATTTAAGCAGAGCCAGAAAAGTGACTCAGTGCAAGTCAGGTGAACAACAGGATGACAACGTAAATAACAATATGATGTTCTGTCCAAATTGATCAGAACTTCGGAGGTCTAAGAAAAATATGCCAAGATCAGGTAAGACAACTTGATAACAAACATCTTTGCAGTGAAAGAGTATCTATATTGTTCCTTTGTTAAAGGAAAGGACTCTGTTATGCTCATAACTCTGTTATGCTATTTTTTCTATAGCATGTTGCATCTAAATGACAACCCAGCTTCAAGGGCAGTATACCTAGGCCAAACACAAGCCTTAGATGTTTGTTGTCTTTTAATGATAACAAGACAATACTGATGTAGTATCTGAGCATATCAGTGATCAATTCAGTATACTTGATTCTGAAGCTGTTGCACTCATGCAACTAGTAGTTTCTGTTGCAGTCTTGACATCTTGAAGAACTGTTCCGCTTGTGTTATCAGCTATGAACACTTTCAGTTGCTACAAAATTCTGCATCCAAAATCAATCATTGGTCATTACAGTCTTGAGTCCTCTGTATTTGTACTCAGTGTGTGCCATTATACAGTCTTTGTTTATGCCACGTATCCTTATTCTAGTATCATCGCTAGTTCATGCTAGATAGCAACAGTTTCTCAATAATTTGTATATAAATTCTGAACTACTTATTGTTAATATCTAATGACAGCAATATTAAAGGTAGATTTCAAATTTGCTTGCTTAAATTTATTCTATTCTGCGCAGGGTACAACAAACAAGAGCTGAAACAGTCAATGTTTAGAAAGGCAAACTGACCTATTACACATAAATATATCTTTAAGTCCCAACTTAGTCACAATATTGTACAGAACTCCCAAATTTCAACATCAGTTTTTCTTGGGACAAAAATGAGAGCTTTAATACACACAGGAAATTTTAAAAATGTTTTTATTAGGTTATATTCAAAAAATAACACAGGGACTGCATGTTTAACTTTTGCTTCTGAGCGGAATATTCAAGTACACCTGGCACCTAAGCTTCTATACAGTCTGCAGAGAGCTTAAGAATAGCATACAAAATTCCCACATACTGAAAGAAATAAGTAAGCCGGCCAGTAGATATGCAGCGTGCTTTAATTTGGTAAAGAAGGAACTTTCTAGCTGTAGTCATGTATCACGGCCTTCCACTTGAAGTGTAAGAAGAGAAATATCATCGCAGAGTACCATCCTGCTTATTTATGAGTTTGCATGAATCCTAGCAAATTGTTACTATCCACCTGTGTATCTGCTATGTATCTGCTTAACTGCATACTAGAAGGAGAAATAGAGAAAAACATTTTTATTCTGTATTTGTCTATCAAATAGAAATGTAAATCCAGATTTCAAGGCACAAGAACTTACACTTACTGTTAATAATGGAAGGGATAAGGACATATTGAAGTTAAGACTAATCTTTAAGTGGCTTTTTGGACACATATCTGCTTTTATTTTATACTTGTAAAGGAATTTTGTAGCAAATGAACTCCCACTTTGGTTAGATACCTAAGCTTTGGATTGCCCAAATATTTTTTAAACTAGAAATGACAGTAAATCCAGGCAGGTGAGTGCCCTTACCATTAGTGTATTCATAAATATTTAATTATATCATAAAACAATCAAACATTTAAACATGTCACAGAAAGTCTTCTTGTAGTCATTGATAAGACACGTTCCTGACAGCAGGATCATCTGTGGGCAAGGAAATATTATTAACCCATCTTCTACATCCCACATGATCCTATTTGGCAGAAAGGCTATATTGCAATGTATGCTTTACAATGAGTTTGATAAAAGCTTTTATCAAACAAATTAACTCACATTTAAGGTGACACATTAAGAATGAGATCCAAAGGCCCAGTATTTACTCTCACTGTGGCTTTCCAAAGCCCAAAGCAGCAGGCATTTAGACACAAATCTTAGTACCCTGTGAGCTTGAGACAAGCACGGGAAATACCTACTTTATGACTCTCAAAGAACCTTGCACAAAAGAGGTGCAGCTAATTCTTTGGTGTTGTCAAGTGTCATGGTTTGGGCTGCACTGTCCAATGAAAATGAATGACAGATGTTCTCCCTCACCTCTCTCCAAGGCTGGCACTGTGAAAGCCCCAGACTGGACTCAGTGATGGACGGGAGCTGGGTTCCAGATCTGGATTCAGGAATGCAAAGAGTCCTCCTTGGATGCTGGCCATTGAAGAAGGATGGCTGACCCTTTGATCCCTCAGCTTTTATACTGAGCATGAGGTAGATGGGATGGAATACCCTGTTGGTTTTGGGTCGCCTGTCCTGTCTGCTACTCCCCGCGGGTGTGACCTCTCTATGCTTTTCTGCTTCCAACCCTCCAATGGGGCAAATAATAAAGTTAGCTGGTCATGGGTGTTATAGCAATAACTGTAAGCAAGAGCCTCTCTGCACACCGTTCCTTGGCATAAATTATAACTAATCAGGTTTTATCATTCTGAGAGTGAGTTAATTTCAGAAAGTCCAGTTAGATAGAAGAGGCTTAGGGGCAAAGTAAAACTGCAAAACAGAAAATGGCTTCTGTTTTACCTCAAACCAGGACATCAAATCAAGCAGTTTTTGGAATTCTAATGGACAAAACTTAGATGGTGATTTGCAGTTTTGAGGATGAAGACTGGGATCATGCTAACTAACTCCTCCTTTAAGACCATAAAGCTTACAACCATTCTATTTCACTCTAACTTGTTTTCTAAATATGAAATACTTTTAAGCAGTTATAACTGCTATAATAAAAACTGTAGATTTCCATTTCAATGTCAAAGGTTTGCTCATAAATTTAGTGAAGATTCTTCCTGTTTCCTCAGCTTAGAAAACAAAACAAATGAGTAATTCCACTCACTGAGTCTCATAATGGGTTCGAGTTAAGCCAGGGGAGGTTTAGGTTGGATATTAGGAAAAATTTTTTCACGGAAAGGGTTATCCAGCATTGGAATAGGCTGCCCAGGGAGGTGGTGGATTCACCATCCCTGGAGGTGTTTAAAAAAAGGGGAGACATGGTACCTGGGAGGATATGGTTTAGAAGTGGTTTTGTCAGGTTAGGTTAATGGTTGGACTCGATGATCTTAAAGGTCCCTTCCAACTTCAACAATTCTATGATTCTATGATAAGTCTATCTTGTTCAGTACAAAAATAGAGCATGCCTATCTGAGGATCTGGGAGAAAATCTGATTTTGTACATGTGATAAACTGTGACAGAAAACAAGAGCAACATAACTTATCCATAAGTTTAACAGAGATGGGAAATATCAGATCTAGAAAGAGAAGCTAAAACCTGCTATTTAATTTTCCTCAAAGAATCTGTGATTGGTCTTCCTGAATGTGGAAAAATAAATTGATTGTGAAATACTTAGCATGTCTGCCAGCCTTTGAAACCTGAAGAGCTGCCAAAGTTGCTAAAAGCATTTTTAGTCTCATGAAAGTAATGACAATTTTCTTGATAGACTTGTTTTTATTCAAGAACGCTTTACATCTGAACAAGGTGACACCTCTCATGGTGGCACCAACTTTGAATTTCATCCTCTGCTATCAGTTATAAGCAGTCAGTGATCTATTTGATACTGACAACTTTGCAATGCTAAAAATAATTTGAGGGCCAAGACATAAATTCCTGTATGTTCACCACATGATCACCTTCTGACTCAAAAATGCCATAGGAAGAATTCTGAAAGGTAACTGTAAAACACAGACATCAGCTGCACACAAGACAGAGTCTGGAAGATCCCTGTTTAATAATAATAGGTAAAGGACAAAGGAGATAATTGTTATTATTAGAGGATAATGGAAGTTAATAGCCTTTTTTTGCCAGAGTCAGTTGGAGACTGGAAGTCCTAAATTAGGTCCTATTGATTCCTTGTCTTCATCAAGACTTTGCAGTAGCAGGTAGGATCAGTAGCAATTATGTCTGGGCTAAGTTCCTTCATTAATTCCTTCCCTACAGTCTCAATTAATGAAAGAAAGGTGAATGGCTGTAAGATTATCAGTGTTCTTTTAAGCATTTCATTTACCTGCTTGTGTTGTGAAGAAATTTGATACTTCAGGTTTTATAGGTACATTTCTACATTTCCTGTGGTCTTAAACACCACATGGCAACTAATCCTGCTGTTATTCAGGATAACAGGCAATTAATTTCCTTTTTTTTTTTTTTTTTTTTTTGCTGAATGGAATATTTCCATATAAAGCACTGTGTGCAGAATTTTGCACACAGTTTCTATTGTTGAAATCATACCAGTCTCAATTTAGAGTTAGTGAAGATGTGCANTATGTTCTCATTCTAAAGGTCTTGCTGAAGCTTCTGTCCAGGTCAGGCCTCTGAAACTAATACAGCTGCTGAGGTCACATGCTTTTCTTACCTGCCACATTCTGTGCAGTAAACCAAGTCGCCTTTCCTCCAACTGCTACTTAAAGGCAGTATTTAGTACTGGATGAACACTTTCTGTTGTCAGTTAAATATGACTTAAATGCAGTCTGACATCTATGAATCTGAAGTACAGAGTTTGGAAGATAACCACCAAAGAAAAGGGTACCATACCCAATGATTAAAACTGCTGAAAGGTGCAATAAAATAAATATATTAAAATTACAGATTTTTCTCACGTACCAGTAGAGTTGCACCCTACAATCTACATGTCGCACTATATTAGATTCTATGACAGTAACATCTAATAGAAGGGCTTTTTCTCTGTATCATCCTCAAAGGCAGAAACATACCTACTTTTAATGCAACAGCTGTTAAATACCCTTCTGTAAGCTCAGAATTCCAGCACATCACTTGCTAGAAAAATCAATCAGGAAATTTCTGAACATTTTGCAAATGAAGCTAATGTCAAATTAATCAAATCTTTTTCTTCCATGGAGTTCATCTCCTAGATAATTGCTCCTGTGTGCCTAACAGCACACTAATAGAAGGAACAGGAGCTGACAGAACTGCAGAATTTTCAAACCAAAGTAAAACAAGGGAAAAAGAATGTATTTTTCTATGAGGAAAGCCTATCTTTCCTCTAACGCAAGACAGAAAATGTTTATGATGCTGGAATATATTTACTGGATAGGTGCTACTCATTGCATAGATATGAAAATCCAATGTAGCTACACACTTTGCTGGCTCACTCAGATTCCAGTTAAGTCAGTAAGAACTTGGTCGTTAATTTCTGGGATATACACATGTTAAACATGCTTAGCACTTCACTGAAATTACTATAACTACTCAAGTCTTTTTCTCCCTGCCTAGATATTTAGTCACATATGTTGCTAAAATAATTCTTTACTGAAAAAAAAGTTTTTACACATGCTTTTCCCTCCTACATGAATATTAGCCTTTTAGTGATCTCCTAAGTTACACAAAATTCATTAGGGAAAATACAGTAGCTGGCTAGAGTAGTAGTGTTTACTAGCTGTTACAACAAATGTGGAAAATAAATCCTTTGTGCCCAGGTATTCTGAATAGTTAGCTTCCACAACTACTCCTTAGTTTGAGAGGAGCTAGGACACTAAATACCACTGGGACACTGTTTTTTAGTCTTTGTAGTTCACAGGAAAACTAAATTTGCAATAACTGATATTTTCAGCAGCTTTAAAATGCCTGTATGTAAGTTGCAGTTTTACAAGACAATCCAGTTTTAGATACAATAAACCACAAGTCCTTATTGACGATTTCAATCAACATACCGGGGTTACCAAAAAAACAAAGGCACGGATCTATCTGAAGTCTGACAGATATATATTACTAACCTGTGATTTAAATTTAATTATATAAATTAGGTAGTGATCTTGATTTGACATTTTTGGATTGTTAGATTTCCTAGAGATGAGATTTGTCTGTGACATTTTAAGAAAAATATCCGTGCAATGAACATACAACTAGAATAGATTAATTCCCGAGTCATAGTTCTGACAGTGACAGGACTCAGATCTGTTTTTCCACGTTATTGGCAGTGACTTAAACAATCAGTAATCATTAGAAGTGGTTCTTGAAAAATTACAATGTATGCTTTACAATGAGTTTGATAAAAGTTTTTCTCAAAAAAATTAACTCACGTTTAAGGTGACACTTCAAGAATGAGATCCAATGACTTAGAATATGGATGTAGATGTCTACATCCATAATTGCCATTTCCTTTCCGCAGTATTCTCTGCTCACTCACATTTTAACTTAGTAACTCCTTTTTGGACATGAAATGCTTGTGAATATTCGGTTCTTTTTGTACCAGAACTGCTCTCCAGGATTGTTAAACTTTGTGACACAACATCTGACATGGCCTCAGTTTGATAGGCCAGCTTGCAAATAATTTAGTTAATGCCAGCAGAATGAGTGCCTCATAAATACTTATAGATTTCTGTGGATTAAATATTGGCAACTTACATAAGCAGTGATAGTTATGCTCTTTTGTATCACAGCACAGTGGCTATGTAAGGAACAAACGTATTTCTCTAGCAATGGCTCCTGTTTAACTGGACAAGATATTTGCAAAACAACCATGCAGCTCCACGAACTAACAGTTGATAGGCAATTAGTTGCAACATCAACCCAACTACAGTAGATATCATGGTAAGCATGACCAGGTTGGTTTCCTTTGTTTGTAAGAGCCCTAGAAGCTTCAATACCTGGGTGGCATAAGACACTCCAGGTGTTTAATAGTATTGGCAGGAGGCAAATTACATATTGTGTGGACTTAACATACAACAAGGCATAACTGGCATTGACATGAACTCTACGCTAAAGAACTCTACAGTCTTAGTCTAGTCTAGCAAGATATATTTCACCTTCCAGGTTGACCTTCCAGGTCATTGTTTTCAATGTAATGTAAAATTTGTAGATTCAAAACTGAGAAATGGAGATGCTGAAAAAAATTGAGTACTATGTAGTTCTTACAGTGTGACCATTTTAAATACGTGTATGTCCATAGTAAGACACTTATAAAGTCTTAATTATTATCAGTACTGTCTGTTTACCAAAACAGAAGGGTTACTATATTTGCAAATCAGACTATATTTCATCATGTTCCACAATAGCAAAAAAGGAAGTAATAACCATTTTAAAAGGTACCTAGAATTAATTTTCTTGACTTAAAATCAAATCAAAGTGACCCAGCAATGATTTTCAAAAAGTCTTCATTTTGTTACTACTGTGGCAAAATGCATCAAAAAATCAACATGATTTGTACCTGTGATAAAGTTCCCTGCAGTGCTTCTACATTTATATTCATGAAGATGCCATTAGCAGCTAGAATTTATTCAAAGTGCCAGAAGTCCTTTAAGAATGTTTCATCCTAAACATGCAATAATTAAGAAGGTCTCAGCTTTCCCACAAAGCTTCTTCATTTTCATTAATTCAGGAAAAGATTTGGAGGCCTTCTCCAGAGACAAAAACCACAATCAGATAATGAAAATAGCTCTGTTCAGCTGAAAACAGCATTCATGGTTGATTAAACTGAGATTTCATAGACCAGTTTGAACGCAGGTTACTCGAAGGTTACTTACAGGTTACTATTGACATCTCTGTTAGAGATCCATCACTTGATTGCATCCTTGTATTGTTTCCATCTGGAAATACTGTGAGAAGCTAGAGCAGCAGGTCAAATTAAAGTTAAACAAGGTGGGAAACTAAGACCGGTAATGATGCTGTTAGTTCCTGATAAGGCCTCGTTCTGCTTTTTCCTCATGAAAGTAAGAATATTCCTACTATCTCCAGGTACAGCCACAGGTTTCTTTTACTTTCCCATTTTCCTAGTTGCTGTCGATCCCTCAATGATTACTCTGTAGTAGCTTTAGTCTTTAAACTTCACAATGCAGCATAGTCCACACAAATCTCTGTGGAACAACCTGAAATATCCACCTATGAAGTTACTAGTTTAACTGCTAGCGAACTTGCATAAATGATGACTGGAGGTGAAATCTGTTACAAAATTGTCTAGCCTAAAGGAGTAGCCATTTCATACCCACACATTAATTTTAGAATTTTCTAGAAAAAGAAGGGCATCCTGGAAGGATCAACAACTTGCTCAGGCTGACCCTGATTGAGCACAAGTGTTGGACCAGAAGACCTCAAGAGGTCCCTGACAACTTCAGTCGTCTGTGACTGTAATACAGGCTGCTCATGGTACAGAGGTGGCTCATCTTATGAATTCAGATGCTAGTTCACGAAAATATTTCATTATACTTTCAGACACATTAGTAAGAATTTTCTAGTCAGTAAGGTTGTAACAGAAATGCCAGGCTAAACACTAAACACACAGCACAAAGAATTTTGTAATGTATGTAAAATACTTTTTTTTTCTTACCAGCTCCCCATAACAGGAATGAAAATAAATATTCTGCCATGGAATGAAGAATACTGGGCTTTTTGGTTCGATTGGGTTAGGTTGGGTTTTTTTCTGTTTTTCCTTCCAGTGTAATGGATTCTCCCTTTCCCTCCACAGGACGCCTTCATATCTTATTGAATAAATTGAATGTATTAAACTACTCTAAAATATTTTTAGAGCCATAGACGTTGCATTTCTAACCATTTTTTTCCCAGCTCTGATTCATTTGCAATGTGCACTCATGGCTTCTCAACTGACAGCTTAACCGCTGGGATTTTAATATATTTATTAAATATCACATTTCAGTGGCAATAATTTAAAATCACTTTCTTTTTTTTTTCTGTTTTTGGGTGGTGACGAGACTTTGAGTATATCCCAAAGCTGTGCTCTACAGTGAAACTGAACCAAAATCACCTATAAAATAAGAGGTGCAACGCACCTGAGCATAATGAGACCTTCCTGCGATCAGTTTCTTCTGTTGTTTACCACTGTATTGTCACTAGAGTTAATGCAAAGATGCCAAACTCACTGCAGTGGTACCTGAAGATTTTCTAATGTGAAGGCCTTAACCATGGAGAAATGATCAGATTTATTTCTGTAACAGAACCTGCTACTTCCAAAACGTTGCTGTTGAGACAAAACTGAATGTACCGTCTTTTCTCTGGATTTGATTTCTTTTTTCCATGACCTTGTGCTTTTAAAATCTCCATTATTATTATTATTTTGTATAAGCCTAGTTTAAATCATTCCATTACTTACAGCTCCTGCAAGGAAATACATAGATATTTTGGTAAAGCATAATCTTTTTCTTTAGCTTCATAACTTTATTTGATGCATGAACTCTAGCCTTGCATTAGTATCTAAACTGTTACCCACTCTGCTAGATTTCCCAGCAGTGTTTGAGTAAAATCAGAATTCTTACGAAAAAAGCTTTGAAATAAAGCTGTGAAGTGTCTGTTCTCCACAGAGACCATTATGTCCAATTTAAATCTGTAGACCCTGTACATTGTACTTATGCTTATGTGTAATATGTGTGTATTATATACGTTTGCATAAAAAACAATTACGTGTCTGCTTATTAATCTTTAGCATTCACCAAAGGGAAAAAAAACTAAGTCTTAATTCATTAAACATTTTTAAGTGCTTTCCCAGGTGAAGTCCTTATTTGCTAAGGACGGGCAGAAGGAAACAGTCAGTCTCAAGCACGCTTTTCTGCTGCTCGTAGAAGTCCTTTTGTTGGATATGTACTGATTCAGCTTAAGCAAGCTTATGGCAGAGTGTGAAACAATTCTTAGCCAGGGAAAGAGACAAGACTAATGAGAAAGTAACTGTGTGGGACATGAGAGCTGGCCCATAAAGGACTATTTCATACATGTTTTATTCTAGTGTGGATAAAGCAATGATTAGAGAACTTCTCTGGAAATGCTTACATCCTGTTAAGGTAAAGAAAGACCTGGATCTCATTCATCATGATCCCAGCAACTGCTGTAACTGCAAGACATTTATCACAACATTTATGTCTCTCTGTCCCTCCATCTCTGTCTGCATATATCCTCCTCTCACAGGCACACCTGGAAGACAATACATATCTGCAAGCCTCTCTTGCAGAAATGCTTCATTCCCTCTTCTTCTTCCCCTCATTACTTATTGAACAAAGATTTCCAGACCACAATCACAATCTACCAGCAGAACAAAATGAATAGAAAGGCTATAAACTGCTACAAATACATTTTTTAAAAAGCATATATTGGAACACTCTTCACCTGCAATTCAGGTGCAGAAAATCAGTTTGGGCTCTTGTACCCATTACCACTTTGATGAGATTCTCTTGTCAAATACTGAGTGTGTCAGGCCAGTCATTTTCTAGAAAAGCACCTGCTTTATGCAAAAAGTGTTAGAAGAGTAAGTATGTAAAAAATACTCGATGAAACCATAATTTTTTATAAAGGACGGAGTTCTTGAAGTATGAGAATGATCAAAAGAGTTTACGTCTGGCTATAAAGACTGGGTCTCTCCATTTTAAACTAGATTCCAATATGCCCATAAAAAAAGAACATCATAATGTGAGTGTACTGTAAAGTCCTCCGATACATTGGACACGCCCTCACTACTGTGTAGTTGTCTGGCATGTTCTCAGCCTTGAATACATGTACATACAGTGAATTATATTACTCGTAAATGTACAACAGTAGAGAGATGGGGACTGACCTCTTCTCCCTAGTGACAAGTGATAGGATGACAGGACATGGGTTCAGGTTAAGCCAGGCGAGGTTTAGATTGGATATTAGGAAAATTTTTTTCACTGAAAGGGTTATCCAACATTGGAATAGGTTGCCCAGGGAGGTGGTCGATTTACCATCCCTGGAGATGTTTAAAAAAAGGGTAGACGTGGTACTTTGGGACATGGTTTAGAAGTGTGTTTTGTCAGGTTAGGTTAATGGTTGGACCTGATGACCTTAAAGGTCCCTTCCAACCTCAACAATTCTATGATTCTAACAGTAGTTCTTTGAGACTAGTTGTCAAGAAAGTTCAGCAGTAATAAACATTATGAAAAAAGTATGAGATATATATGATTAAGTGGTCTCATAAACTGTGAGACAGAGAGCTTGTTGAAGGAGTTCATCAGTCTGAATTTGTCTGTGAGAAATAAATGTTAAAGCAAGTGTCTTATCAATCGGAACTTCAAGGGCTGCTGCTAATAAAAGCTAAACAAACTATTCTCCTTTCAGAACAACAAACTAACCTATGGCTATCCTTTTTTTCTGTAAGTCTGGAAAACTAATAGTATCTCCTACACTTAATGAGAATGCTTTCATAATTTTTTTTAATAAAGGGAAAGAAGACGACAAACAGCATCAAGAAAACTTCTCAGCATGCTTTTTCTCAGCCTGTAACTAGTTCATGGACTGTTAAATTATATCAGTTACTTCACATCTGAAAAGGCTGATCTTTTCATTACATCCATAGTATCCCTTGGGAGAAAGCTCATCTTCATATATATTGAAAACAGTAACAATTATTTTAGCTCACATAACTTTTCTGCCAACAGCAAGATCCATTCATTCACATCTAATCTTTTGTTTTATTATAAATTCCACTCAGCTTTTAAAAGGTGGCTTTATTCAAGGATGCTGATTAGGATTTATAAGTCCTTTAACATATATAGTTAATACAGTATTCCTGTGCAAGTGCAAGACTACTTGGGATACCTGGAGAAATAATACTCAAAATCTAAATAAGCTCTGGAAGCAGATATGTTATTAATCCAGCATTATTATCATTATCCTGAGGAAAACAAACCACAACAACAAACAAATAAATTGTTGTTTTAAATTAACAAATCAATACTTGAAATCTATCATAACTTTGAAGTGGTTATTGAAAACCTTTAACTAAAATGTCTGTTTCATGCAAATTTTTACTGGAGTTAGTTAATAATCATTATCCCCACCCTTATGTCAGGCTGTTTTAACTTCCATTTGCTATACACCTAAAGAAAATTTCCTGCTCTACAGCAACATCTGGGTAAGCATTCCTCGTTACCCTTTCAAAGTTTCAAGGTTTTAATACAAAATAGGAATCATTGTAACAATCATCTGGTCCTTGAGAAAGGATCCACAGACCGTGGGAGAAAAAGAAAGCACCCAGAATAAAAGTGAGAAAGTAATGCTGTGCCAAGGCTGAAGAAATAACCAAAGAAAAGGAATGATTTTTTTCTGCCAGAAGAGAATTATAAACTGGGATAAAGAGAGATGACAGTAGAGGGTGATCTCCACATGTAAGGGAGTCGTGTCATATGTGCAAGTGGGAGAGTGTAAATGAGTGTGAATGAGTGAAAATGGAAGAACAGAAAGAATGCATGAGAATAAGTATTGCTTTTTCTAGCAGTAAGCATGGTATGACAATGTTGTCTTAATGCCTTGACCAGACTTTTAAACTCCCACTGTGAAAAGTTTGCGTTTTCAGACAGATTTAACAGAGTGCAGTCTGTTTTCAGGCCTCAAACCATCTTGTGCTTACTTACACTTCATTTTTAATCTATAAGAGAAACAAGTCTCAGATGTTAGAAGTCAAGAGGAGATTAAGAGAATAGATGCTTAGTGCTGATTTTAGTAATTCTAATTAACAGCTGCCAGGTTTGGAACCTTTCTCAGGATTTTCCCTTTGCAGACATTACTATGTCTCATGTATCCTTTTGAGTTTGAAGTTTTGTATGGACAAAAAATGAGATTTGTATAGTTTGGTTATGTGAATCACACTGAGTATGTAAATGTCTTGTTATGTGAGTGTCAAGTTGTACACAAAATGTATTAAATTGTAGTGAGATGGGGCCAATGGTGTCATGTTGCTTTGCCAGAAATAACAGTACAAGATAATTTATCTTTGTTGGTTATTACAACAAAACTCATGTATTTGGGGGTTTGCGAGTACTTGGAAAGAAAAAAAAAAAACTACCTTCATTTGAAAAAGCAAGACTGAAATGGACAGGAGAAAAACATGAACAAAAAGTATGGAAAAAATATAGTTCTCTTTTTACCATACAGAATACAATTGGCATTGATAATTTTTAGTACGAAAATATATGTCTAATTAATAAATGAGAATGCAGTGTTTTTCTTTGTATTTCATTGACAATGTTATTTGATAATAGTCAGGAGATCTAGGCATTTTATATGGAATTTATATGGAAATACTGTACAAAAGATTCAAGGTACACAAACGCCAATATTTGGGCACGTGAACAAGGTGATGTAAGCAACTAGATGTGCAAATATTTGTATAGTTCCTTTTCAATATGTTCTCAACTTTGTAAGCTATACAAATGACGTTAATTAAAACAAGTGAATCAATGGGGGGGTTTGTCATCTTACTCATAGCTGGAGATAATAACAATAATGACTGAACTAAGGAGAGGAAACAAAGGGAACAAAGAAGATGTTCGTAGATTTCTTGCCTTTTATGATTAATATTTTGGTGAGGTGAAAGTATTTTTTTTTTCAATTTTATCAACCCCCTAGCAAGATATTTGATGTAATATTTCTTAGCAGTACAAAGAAATTTTCCCCTCTGACATTTCACTGTGCCATTCAAGGTCTTTCATGAGGTGCCAACGATTTCATGATCTTTTGATGCAGCTTTGTGAAGAGTTAATGTAATACCTGTAGCTGAATTGGATAAAGTGTTGTCAGACTGCACTGTCAGAAAGTGCTGCTGCTCACAGATTTGTCAAATGAAGGGCGCCTCAAGCGTGTTTCTCTGTGTGCTTTTTCACAACGATAAATTGCTCTTCACTGCCTAATCATTCTTTTTTATAGACTTGAAAAAATTAACACTATTTACTTTTTGTTATTTGCTTTCTAGATTCCACAAAACATGCTGAGGTGTAGATTATCATGCAGAATATACATAAATCTAATTGATATTTCAGCATAAGTGGGTATTTGAGCATTTGATTTAGTAAATACTGGCTACAGATAACTCACAGGTCTTTCATAGCTCAGAATTGCAACATTTTCCTCCGTGCATCTCTCAGGGACACAGCACATGAACACTGCTTCTGCTGAAACAGAAACACTGTGCTGCCTCCTGAAAGTCTGCATTTTCTTACCCTTGTAAGCTACCTGGTCATTATAATGCAGAGCATTTCTGCCTGACATTCTCTTTTTTTAATTATTTTATTTTTTTATTTTTTTTCCCCCTCTGCAATGGCTCTGGCCTGAACATTTGAAAATGGAAGAAAAAGACAACAGTTTGAAAAAACAGTACAAATCATATCTAAGTCACACATGGAGCAGCTCTGATGAAGTCACCTTGGGACACTACAGAATTATTTTGGGCTGGAGAGGGAAATAATAACCTTTCACAATGGTGTTGATTCAGTCCAGAATAAAATAAGAGGTAGAATATTTTTACACAGTAAAGTTATTTTGAGAAGGACAATTTTAAAAAGTTACAATATCAAGAACTGGGGCAGGATCACCTGTTCCTTGACTTGTAACAGTGTAATGAACAAAATGACTTAAATAATAGGCTGTTTAAAGGGTCAAAACAATTCAAAAAGAAGCACTGTAAGTTCCGGAAGAGGGACTCCAATACTTTTAATGGTCACAATATGTGTGATCCTAACAGTGAAGGAACAGCCAATAAGTCAGTCCTTAGAAAGAAGGAAATGACTCAGCCTTCTAAGAAAATCCAGTGAAGGAAAAAGAAGCTTAGGTCAAGGTGGTAAAAAAACACTCTGCCCTAATATCTAGCTCATCTCAATGACGTTTCATATATTATGATGGCCATTTTTGAAACGTGGTTATGGGAAACCAGTTTATTTATCAGTTGTATAGAAACTAATGTACCAAGAACATAAGAACTATAGTAAAGATTTTTGTCTTTGATTGCCTTGTTAGTCTCATAAACTTCAAATGCTGCTTTTTCCAGACAGACTTTCCCTGACACACTGAGAGACAAAGAAGGTTCCTGATGTTGTGTGACACTGTTTTTAACAGCAATACACAGCTTCTTCCTACAGCTCAAAATAATTTATAAAGCAAAAGAGGCATTAAAAAGAGAACAGCATTGTGGCTGAGGATGATACAAATGGCATATTTAATATCAAATAGCAAAGTTAATAATGAAGCCTTTAGGATTTCAGAGCAGAAATGCCTTTTCATTCCCTAGCGGACTTAGCACAGTGGGTCCCTGATCCTCACGTAAACACAAAATGCTACTGTATTTATTATAAGCAACAAAAATATCTTATTAATTTTTGATCCCAGAGGCTCGGTACTACAAGAAAATACATTTCCACAAAGACAGTGACATTAAAACTTAAGATTGTACAATTCAAATCAGGAAGATTTTAATGCTTTATACACAGTTTAAACATCTCAAATGCATTAGGAGCACTAGATTTTGTGCTTCATTTAGATGAATCACTGTGACAATCACAGATTAGGAAAGTTACACACAAGATTTTTAACTACCTTTTTGACACACATATCAATAACATTTGCTTGCAACACACACACAGACCCTGAACACAAAAAAAAACTTGCAACATAATCTTGCCCTATGTCATTCTCTATATTTGTAACAGCAGAATGGAACTGAGGGAAGATACAGGAGATACAACAAGGAAAGTGCATGGCTGTATCGAACAGTCTTGGAAGAAGAGACAAAAGGCTGAGCATGACAGTGAAAAAGGAACTGCCTGGCTCAGGTGGCTTTGCATGGGTGCACTCTGGAGAGGGGCTGTTTTAATGCTATTGTTGGCAGATGTCAGCCATGTAGCACTTCTGTTGTAGTATAGTTATGTTGGTTTATTCTAGCTAAGGATATTCTTATTCTTGTGTCCTTTACACAAATAGAAATTCTATACTTGGCAAAGCATAGCAGCCTATAATGAGATGAGCATATGTGATGCCATTTATTCAAAATTAATGGATTTGTAAATGAAAAACTTGACAGCACACGCATCAGATTTGAAGTCCTCCTTCTCTAAAAAAATATCTGTTTATCAGAATACAGGCTAATTACTGAATGAGCAACCCTATGTTATGTACAAGTCATTCCTCAATACATCAAAAATCCATGTTACTGTCCTACATTTTACTAAATGCTGACAGCTGCCTTAATAAATTTCTAGCAACTGAAAAAAAGTCGGGGGGGGGAATAAGCAAGTTTGATTACTCTAATTATTTTATATTTTTTTATTACATATGAAAATAACATCTGTGAAATGTAGCTATAAAAATCATTATGCAGATGAAAATACTTAATGATTTTTCAAAATTTTAATAATATTTTTCAGACATATCTTTATATTCTTCAGCTTACATGCTTGTATTGTTCAAGTACACCTTAAAATTAAGAATGGCTGTTTCAAGGACAACTTCAGCAGCTTCATTCTGAATTAAAATTCTTAAGTTACTTAAAATAATTGATTAAAGAAATATATACATTACATAAAATTTTTCATTTAAATAGAGAAGTCTTGGGTGTTATTCTTATTACCCTTAGAGTTTAAATTATCCAATAAGTCATTCTAAAAATCAAATCTCCCTGAAAACCATATACAGATTCAAACAAGAAGTAATGAAAATATGATTGATGATATAAAATTAATAGTATATGGAAGTTAATTGGCCTTTGCAGAAATTGTTCAGCGAACAGAATAACTACATCTATTGGGAATGTCAAAAGTTTGGTGGTTAGTAGCTGTATCCAAATCTTTCAGTATAATTGGCCTAAACATCTCCCTTGTAGTCCAGTATTTCAGTTCATGTGTCTGTATTTTGCTGCCCATGTGATTTACATTTACATTTCTCTCTCACTCAAGCAACACTGAAAGCTACTTTTCTCTCTGAGATGATGAAAAATGTATCAATAACCAAAATAAAAACACAAACTGTAAGCAATGGTACTGACAAAGCACAAAGCCACAAACACAGCAAGTTCTGTACCTCAGACTGATGGCATTTACCCAGATAAAAGACACATACTTTCATTCCTCTCGCTGAAGCACTGTCAACATCAAACAGGTTCTGGTGAAAGGGGCGAAGATGCTGCCTATGTCTTTCACACTGTGCCACTGTGGGGGTGCCTGAACAAACGCCAACCAAGTCAGCTCCAGAGCTGGAGCAGTGTAGCTGCATCAGCCTTGTAAGTCTAATTGCTCTGATCATTACTAATCTGTAGGGGCAAAACCGTCAGCTGACAGGATTGTACTTTTCGAGGACTCCACCTAGCATGTCTGAGCTTTGCCAGTCAGAAGTAGCAGCTTGCTCAAACTAGTCTGGCGCAAGGTGAACCAATGTGAACTTACACAGTACACAACGTGAGCCAACTCTCTTTTGCCTACGGTGCTCCGGATTAAAGTAGTGCTATTTATAGCTTTTGGTAGTCAGCTTTTCAGTTGGCAATCATTATTGCATTAATGTTAGTGAACCAACTGAACTTTAGCCACATTATGCAAAAAGGCATGCTTTCTCCCCTAATTACCGCATCGTAAGTAGGTGCAACAAAGGCTAAGGAAAAAAACCCAGACCAAACAATTAGAAGAACAGTGACGTTCAGGAAGCACTTCATAAGCCTGATAGGTTTTGCAAACTAAGTGTTATTCACAGAAGAAAGGAATTGCTGTACCAAACCATTTGCTGGTACGCCAGATCAGGAACCTAAACTGAAAAAGAATGGCAGGAAACTGTAGTAGGCAGTAGATCATCATTCTCTAAAAAATTCCTACTGCTGTTTCTCAAGTAACAAGTTTCTGGAAGTGGATGCTCAGTGAGAAATCATGTATTATTAGAAATTTAATCGTATTGAGACAGAGGAGTTCAACATATTGGTATTAAAGGATCAAAAAACCACATTCATCAGCACGTTTCAGTTAACCAGATGGTAAATTCTACCTTCAGATCCTGAATCGCCAATAGTTCACTTTTCTAGAGGCAGAGTGAATTACATTTTCATCTAAAGAGGCTTTAATCTGCAAATCTTTCTTTTACACAGATACTGTCTGCTAAAATCTTTTAAATTTTACCATGCCTTTGTTTAAAAGGAGGAACGTATTTCAACAAACTGCCTAAAAAAACAAATTACTGTTAAATTTCTGAACTACATTTTTTCATACACCTATACTACCGTTTATTATTAGATTTTTCTTACAGTCATGATCACATAATTTCTCTTACTTGAGCTGCAGTGTGCTTTCAAAAAATCTTTGTCATATTTTATGAAACAGAGACGGGTGAAACCCACAAAAGGGTAAACAGACACTCTGAAGCAAGAACTGAACAAGAAGAAATATGGATTAGTATTGCCCAATTTATGAACAGTATATTAAATACCTGAGACATAACAATTAACATTAGAAAAAAAACAGTTCTGTCTGTGTGCAGGTAAGAACAGCCAAAAGACTTCACTGGGACTGCTTCCTGTATCTGTGTCTCTGAGCCACAAAGCAGCAGATGTTCAAGTCCCTATACAGGGTTCACAAAGAAGCACAGAGGTTCTTTGAAATATTTCAGTGCTACTCAACCCTGCTAGAGTTAAAATCAATGCCTCCCTAATGTTTAAATTACAAAGCAGTTATCTTGCCAGTTTCTCACTTTACAATATTTTTCTGTGGTCAGTTATGGTCCTTCTTAAAACATAGATGTATTTTTTAAAAAATATAAATAATACTGTCTTGAAACTTAATCTTTCTTAGTGTAATACACCAGTAACTTCTTATGATATCATTAAGGTGAACAATCAAATATGATACTTTCTGTCTTTACATTGCATGTCTAAGATAAAAAAAAATTATAACATGACACTGGTTTAACTGTAAAGTTACCTTCATTTTTTTTCATAAAAAAGCTTAATTTAACTAAAATGACTTTTCACTCTTTAGCCACTGTGTTTCTAAATTTAGATTAATTTTCCCAATACTTACACTGATAAGGCAACACATAAAACATGTCAAGTGTATGGCTACTTTGTAGGATTAGTTTCAGTGAAACATAGCATTTTGCAATAGATTTCCCATTCAGTGAACTATGTTGTATGTCCTATTCCTGTTGTTGACAATATGTGTATCTCATAAAATCTTTACTTTAGTGGTACTGCAAATTGAGAATCAAGTGCCCTCAGCAACTGGGTCAGGGTACACTAATTTATCTTGTCTGTTTATACAGACATGACATGTTCCTAATTTTTGAAACTCTATAGATCTCCACTCAGCAGAGGAATTAATTTCATTTTGCTGTACTAACAACTAGTATGACGCAAACAAAAGCAACAGTGTGCAAAGTAGATGGTTGGAGCACATTAAATATGTATTTGATCACACTTGTGACACTTGGATAGTGGAATGAGTCATCTTGTAGCACAGAGTAAGGACCTATACCAGGAGTTTGTAGCTACATATCGTAAATTTAAACTGCATATTGATTAGTGTTAAAAACTGAGGATTAATGAAAGTTTGAGGAAAGAACATGACAGTATAGAAAGCCTTTGTAATACACTAAGAAAGATACAGAACTGATTTTTTTCAGTAAAAAAAGGTAAGGGAATGATCCCACAATCTTTAAATAACATGGATAGCTGAAGGCCTACCCATTGAATAAGCAAACAAACAAAAACATTAGAACTATTTTTGGGAAGAACAGAAAACTCATATTTTGATCAGTTAGCTTAATATCATTCTGATTAGTGGAATATGTATGATGGTACCTCTGCAATATGGTCAGATATTTTATTTTCTTTGTTCAGACACAATCTTGGTCATACATAAGAATGAAGTAAATCTGAGAAAAAAGGACTTACTTTTTCCCTCAGTGCACTTGTTCAAATCAATGGGCTTGCATGCATTTCTCAAGACACAACAATAATGTCCATATAGGTCTTAGGACCATTTTAAGGGAAGATGTAATATATAGCTAGTACTATATAAGAAACATAATCCAGCACTCCCATTTTAACAATGTCAAATATATATGAAAGATATAAAGTCATGATATGGCCTCACCAGATCCTGGTCTGTGGATATCTATCAGTGTATGTTAAAGACAGAGGCTCTGGGTTTACACTACAAATTCAAATGCATTACTTCACAACACAACAATACTCTCTGGCTTGAAAAAGTGCTGATACTGTCTTAACAGGAAAGGGTAGAATCATGTGTTTTCAATGCTAGTAGCATTATTTCTCTTAAACAAAGCTTAAGTAAACGTCACAGCAACACATGAAAAGTAAGTCAGAGGAATCTGACATCTTGGACCACTTGGAACTTGACATCAGGAGTTTTGCAAAGAGGGCGTGCAAACGGGGAGAGGCATTTGAGAGGAGCGGCATGGCAGTTTGCATGGCATCCCAGAGATGGGAGCCACCTATCTAGAAGAGGCAGGAGAATCTTCACTCGCAAGTTTGTTGACTTAGTCAATTGTGCTTTAAACAGAGATGTAAGGAATGCTCCCCAACCCTCTCCAAAGGCAAGAAACCTAGGACCAGACACCTCAAGTGCATCTATACCAATGTATGTAATCTAGGAAACAAACAGGAGGAACTGGAGCTCTGTCTGAGAGTTATGATGTCATACCACAGAAACTTGGTCTGAAAACGCATGTGACTGGAAAACCACAATGGCTACAAACTCATTCTGAAAGAAAGGAAGGGAAGAAGAGGAGGTGACATTTATGTAAAACAGAGATTTGAGTGTATGGAGATGAGCTATGGAGATCACAAAAGTTCTATCAAACGCCTTTGGATCAAGATTGGAGGCATCATCACCAGGGGGGATCTTACATTAGGTATTTGTTCCCAGCCTCCCAATCAGGATAACGAGGCCAACAAAAATACTTTGGCTGCCTAAAGACTTCTTGGCCCAATAGAACCTGGTTGTCACGAGTGACTTCAACTACCTGGACACTTGGTGGAAAACCAGCACAGTGGTGTACAAGCTGTCCATCAGGTTCCTGGAATTCATTGAGGATTGCTTCCTGTTGCAGATGCTGGACGTGCTGACTAGGGGGAGTGCATTGCTATATTTGCTGCTCACAGGCAAAGAAGACTTGACAACATAAATACCAATGGTACCTTTGGATACAGTGACCACAACATTGTGGAATTTAAGATCCTGCTGAGCACACTGAAGACCAGTAGTCGGACAAAGACCCTGGATTTTAGAAGGGTCGACTTCAATAGGCTCAGATCCCAACTGGGATTCCAGGGAGGGTGTGGAACAATTGCTGGATGTGACTTAGAAATTAAATTATATTCATATTTTGAAGAAAAGTACAGCATTGACGAAACTTTCAGAGCAGAGTGCAGCTGGTGTGCAAGGGATACATTCCACAGAGGTTCCCTAGGCAACCTTAGATGTTGGTGACATCAGAGGAGTCTAGTGTGCTAACTCCAGAAAGAATAAGAGAAACGGCATGGGGGATGGAGCGGAGTGGAGACACTGCAGCCAAACTCTGTGATAAAATGGGAACTTGAAGGTCGTATGGAACTGATAAGCTGCCTAATTGCTACCCTGAGCCAACGATCTGTCATTTTTTGAGAAAATGCTATCCTTTGGGTGAACTTTGCTCATTATAATGTCATTATAATACCAAAACACACCTCCATCCCCAAAGCCACCTGCCTCCAAGATGCGACCACTCATCATGGAGCCTGCACTCTGAATTTTTCATAGTCTATACCTTTAAAAGCGAAGTAAGAAAATTTTACACCAATCATAACAAAAGTATGTATGACTAGAGTCCCTCAGGCTCCATCTGAAAGGTAAAAAATAGTATAAAAATATCCTAAGAGAGGAGGGATGTCAGGGAAGATACCAACACAGTCAGGGAAATACCATCGTTGAGCACTCCTGACTTCTGGGATCAGTTGATGGACTGNCTTGGCTATACCAAGTGCTTCCCCGGGAAACTTAGAAATCTCTAGAGAGTTGTTTTATAACAATGTATTTGTAGTATTACTAACACCCTCAGTATTTGTACGTGCTTTGCAGACAGTAACTTTATCACCGGCAATTCAAAAGAATTTGTGCATCTGTTGCTTCAATAAACCACACTTTTCATTAATCTAGCTGTGAGAGTTCACAGTGAGTGCAACCAAACACCTTGAGCGTGGCAGTGGTAGTCCATGGAATGCCGCTGGATCGAATTGTGTATGGTGTTATTAGTGCATCTGTAATCGTGATAGTTCAATATACATATTGACTGCGACCGGACCTCTAATGCTGAATTGGGCATTACTCAGAATCTAAGCTTACCCACCCCAGCCCCTCTGATATTCAGGCTGGAATGCAAGGGAGTTTATTTTCTGTCAAATTACTTTGCCCTTTAATGCTACAAAGGGCAAAGAAGCTTGTCAGTGCTAGGAGTTATTCAAGAACAGCTTCCTGAAAGCACAAGAACAGTCCATCCCCTACAAAAGGAAGGGAGGAAGGAAGAACAAGTGATGATCCTGGCTTAACAATGAGGGTCTGGGTGTGCTTAAAAACAAAAAAAAAGAAGCATACCAGCTATTGAAAAGTGGCCAAATAGCCATGAAGAACTACAAGAACCTTGCTATAGCATGCAGAGATGCAGTCAGCAAGGCTAACGCTCAACTAGAACCAAAATTGGCCAAAGATGTTGAGAACTACAAGAAAGGGTTCTTCAGATAGGTGAGCAGTAAGCAGAGGCACAGGGAAGTTTACCAGTGTAATACAAAACGGGGCAGGGAAACTAGTCACTGGCAACGCCGACAAGGCAGAGGTTCTCGACACCTTCTTTGCGTATGTCTTTACTGGCATAGCTGGACCCTAGATCACAGGATGAAGTAGCTACAACAACTCGTGTGTCAACCCACCAGTAGTGGAGGAAGGGCAGCTCTGCAGCCCCTTGCAAGTGATCAAACCACATAAATCTATAGGCCTGGATGGAATCCACCCCAGGGTGTTAAGAGAAGCGGCTAACTTTACCTCAAACCAGGACATTAGGCCACTGTCTATAATATTTGAAAATTTGCAGAAAACAGGGGACTTCCCTGATGACTGGAAGAGGACAAATATTATACCCATCTACTAGAAGGGCCCAAAACAGGACCCAGGACACTAGAGACCGATTAATCTTACTTCAATCCTTGGGAAAGTAATGGAGCTGGTCCTCTTAGAAATTATTGCAAGCCCAACGAAGCGGGTGATTGGGAAAAGCTAACAGGAATTTACCAAAAGCAAATCATGCCAGACTGACTTAGTCACCTTCTACAACAAGGTAACAGTTTCTGTTGACATGAGGAAAGCAGTGGATATTTTTTACCTGGCCTTCAGCAAAGTGTTCAACACTGTTTCCCACAGCTTTCTTCTGGACAAACTGGGAAAATACATATTGGATGGGTGGTCTGTAAAATGGCTGGGAAATTGGCTAACAGGCCATGTTGAGAGGGTGATGATCAATGCTTTTTATTCAGGCTGGCAACATGTCATAAGTGGGGTCCCCCAAGGATCAATAATGGACCCCATGTTGTTCACCATCTTCATAAACAATCTGCACAATGGGACTAAAAACACCCTCACCAAGTTTGCTGATGACACCAAAGTGGGTAGTAAGGTCAACACTTCAGAAGGGAGAGCCATCTTACAGAGAGACCTGGACAGATTGGAAGGGTGGCCTAGCAAGAACACTTTGAAGTCTAACAAAGGCAAGTGCAAAGTCCTGACCCTGGGTCAGCATAACTAAAGAGCTCAGGAAAGGATGGGATCTGTGTGGCTGGGAAGCAGCCTTGCTGAAAGGAACCTGGGGGTCCTGGTGGACAACACGCTATACATGAATCAGCAATGTGCTGCTGCAACAACAAATGCAAATCAGGTCCTGGGCTGTATCCACAGGAGTGTTACTAGCAGAGATAGAGATGTGATCATGCCACTCTACTCAGCACTTGCAAGACCACACCTGGAGTACTGTGTCCAGTTCTGCTTCTTACAGTTCAAAAAAGATGCAGACAGACTGGAGAGTGTCCAAAGGAGGGCCATGAAGATGAACAAAGGGCTGCAGAACCTGTCCAATGAGGAAAGACTGAAGCAGTTGCAGTTGCACCTCTTCTTCCGGGAGAAGAGGCAGCTCAGGGGAAACTCATCACAGTATTTCAGTGCTTAAAGAGCAACTACAATGGGAATGGAGGCTCTCTCTTCACAAGGAGCCACATGGAGAGGGCAAGGGGCAATGGGTACAAGTTGCACTGGGAGCGGTTTCATCTTGACAGAAGAAGAGGACTAAGGATAATCACTGCCCTCCAGTAGACGGGGACAGTAACATAGCGACCAAGGATGAGGATAAGGTGGAGGTACTTAAAGCTGTCTTTGCTTCAGTCTTCAGCAGTAGGACCAGTTGTTCCCTGAGTATCCAGACCCCTGAGCTAGAAGACACGGATGGGGAGCAGAATGAAGCCCCCCCTGAGCTAGAAGACAGGGATGGGGAGCAGAATGAAGCCCCTGTAACCCAGGGGGAAATGGTGAGGGACCTGCTTCAGCACCTGGAGGTACACAAATCTATGGGGCCAGATGGGATCCACCTGAGGGTACTGAGGGAGCTGGTGGAAGTGCTCGCCNCATTACACAACACATGCAGGAGAACAGGGTGATCAGGCCCAGTCAGCATGGGTTTGTGAAATGCAGGTCATGCCTGACAAACCTGATCTCCTTCTACGAAAAGGTGATCCACTTGGTGGATGAGGAAAGAGCTGTGGATGTCATCTACCTGGATTTTAGCAAAGCATTTGACACCATTTCCCACAGCATTCTCCTGGAGAAACTGGCTGCTCATGGCTTGGATGGGCATACACTTTGCTGGGTAAAA
>VZSZ01010049.1:0-69734 GCA_013398815.1 Ibidorhyncha struthersii
TCGGCCGCAGCCGGGGCGGGCAGGGCAGGGCGCCGGCTTCCTCCCGGGGAGGCGGCGGCGGCGGCGGTGCCGCACCGAATCGTGCGGTGGAAGTTTAGCGGTTCCTTAGAGCATCCCTAACTTCAGGGGCGCCCGTGCTTCTGCCTGACTGGAAAAAGAGAGCGGACGGGAAAAAAAAAGCCCTGAAAAGCAACCCAAAAAAAAAGCCCAAATGCCCTGCCACCGGTACCGGGGGTCCGCGGCCAGGCTCTGCAGCACGCCTCCAGCCTTGAAGTAGGAGCATATCCCACATCGCAGGAGCCAGTAGGTAGCATAAAGGCTGATAGGGATTGTTTTCTCCTTTTTGTGTTGCAGTATGTTTGCGGGTTAAATTGCTGCTGGATGGCTTTGAGGGAGGCGGAGGAGGGGTTAATGAATGTTTTTCGCCTCCTAGTTGCCATGAGAGGTCCTTAGAATTCCCTGCAATATCACAGTGTATAGATAAAAACTTACTTATCGCAGGGGATGTGATTTCCTCCTTGGAAGGAGGCAAGGACTGCGATCCTCCCTTAGGAGCCTCGAGTTATATGTATAACCACACTGGTCTGTAGCCCTCCTCCAGAGCATCAGGTACAGTCAGGCGGCTGAGGAGATCGCAGGAGCCGAGGGGTTGGATCAGCGCTGTGGCCGGCAGTCGCTTCTCTGCTCCTGCCCTTGACCGAGCAGTCCGTGGTGGCACACCTGCGTGCCCACCGGCACCACCGCAAGGCAGGCACGGGTTGGCGAAACAGTATCTCCACCATAAGGACTTCAGAACGTAGGCTCTTTGACAGAAAAGGTGCTCTGGGAGGAAATGTGACACCTCAGAGGCCTTATGAAATGGTTCCAGTAGAAATTTAAGTGAGTGATAACATAGAGCAGCACATGCACAAAGTCACCCGCGATTCCCGACGTGGAGGTGAGGACGGTGTGTGCCTGTGCTGAGCAGCTGGCTTAAATACCCTTTCTGGGGAGCAGAACGGTGCCTCACCTGATATTAATAGGCGAGGCATGATAAATAAGTGAATATCTAGTGTGAAATCCTCCCCCCCGTGTACTGTGCAAGGAGAATCTTCCCATTTGTTTTAAGGAATTCAGAGTTTTTGCTGTCGCCTTCTCCTCTACCGGGTTTTTCTCATTCATTTTTTTCTGAGTGTTGCAGAGCTGAGCAGCACAACGAAGGACATAGAAACCTACCTACCAAGTGAAATAAAACAGAAATAACACCACCGTGCAATGTTTGACCTGGATTTTAATTTCGGTTGTGAGCCGCACAGGGAAAATGTATTGGGCTTCAAAGCGGGCCTCATGAGGTGTAATCCTGCACGGCCTCTGCTCCAGAGTTGGGGCAAACTAGTGGCCGCCGTCCCGCTCGGCAGCAGAGATGCGGCTTCCTCGGAGGTGGCTGTATTGGCTTCAGAGGAGGCGAATGGCTTAAGGCAGGCGGGAATCTGGTTCTTTGGACTCTACTCTAGGCAATGCTGCCCTTGCTGTGCAAAAATCGTCACCAGTGTGCCCATCGTGTGACATTTCCTCCTGTGCAGAGAGCAGAGCCAGGCTCTGTGGACCAGGGGAGACCCCATTTTAAGAGGATTTACTGCTAGACACCACCAGTGCCTGGGCTGTGGGTAGTTTTCTGCCCTGGGTAAGCATCTGCAGCGATTTCCTGTGTGCCTCATACCTGGCATCCTTCAGAATTGGGTAAAAAGAGGTGTTTATACGCTTTAACCTTTATTTTCTAAACAGTGATTACCTCTGTTTTGGTTTTGTTCCTCTTTGCTTTGCTTCTTACTTATTCCTGACAACTTTGTTGCAACTCGCGGTGTATTTTTAGCAGCCCTGTCGGTAGTTTTCTATGTGGGTGGCTTATGGAATTAATCTCGGTAATATTTGTAAATTGCACCTTGCCACCGGTGCCGCTGCTGGAGCTTGGCGCAGGCAGGGACCTGCCTGCACGCCGTCCTTGTCACACGAGGGGCTGGGAAGCCTGAAACTCTGACCCTGGATGTGTCGCCGACCACATCGTGTTTAATGCCAGGAACAGGCCAGCCCTGCTGGGTTTTGAATGCATCCTCAAATCTCGTTAAAGTGCAAAAATCTTGCTCATTGGAGAGGCATGCCGCCTCTCCAGTGAGGCGGAGTAAAGGTCTTTACCCCAAAGTTCGTGCAGGGAGATGATAACTCGGAGGCGCTTCCTGTTTATGAATTAATAACCAGAACTTCAGCTAAGTCAATGCTGGGACCAAAAGCGTAAGTTTTCATTAGCTCAGGATATGGCTATAGCCAGGATAACAGGAAGCCCCCTCCAGTTATAATTATTGTTCTTATCATGCTGCCGTGTCTAGCGATTAAATGGTTTTGAGATGTAATGGGTGAAAAAAGCTGTTTTATTTTTGGAAGCGGAAAGAGCGCTGCTGGGACCAGGGGCCAGGGCAAGCAGACAAACAACGCCCTTGGACAAAGAGGCAAGTACACTTACTCGCCACCATTGGCGGCCCTAGGACGCCATGCAGCGTGTTCCTCTGCACGGCTGTAGCAGGTGGGGAAAATGCTCTTGGCTTCAGCTGAACCTGGAAAATTAAGTAATTTTCATTTTCCTGTGCCTCAGTTTCCCTGTTTACCCAGTGGTTGCTGTTTACCGCCCACTTTCACGTAGTGCTTTGAAACTGCTGAATGTGGTTTCATCCAGGCTGGGTAAGAGCTGGCCATACACCCTGATCGGTGTAGGTCTTCTACTGGTGGGGGACAGTCCAGAGACCTCTTTGATGCCTGTGAGGGTTTTGAACTCCTGTCGACCCCCTGGAAGTTAGACCATTTATTCAGAGGCCGATAGTGTACTTGGGTGGCTAAACGAATAAGCCTCGGTTTTGGCCACATCGCAGCAACGGCATGTAAAAATATGCACACATTCGGTCAGGAGGAAAGTTCTGGGAAGTCAAATCATGGAAGGATTAGTGACCTGAGTGTGGAGGTAAATCCCTGTCACGATTGTGAGCCTCAGCAAGTGGGTCCCAGGTGATGGTGTTAGAGCAGTCCTGCCGTATGGTGAGGTCAAGGCCAAGTTCAGCCACCTTCTGCTTGGATTAGGTTTAGACACCAATATGAGGCAGATTAGACCACTTCTCTTAGGTGCAGGAGTTGAGGCAACTGGGGTAGTGCGTACCTTTGGGGGAGACTCCCAAGAAGGGCAGTTTGCAAAGGCATTCAGTGTTGGGCTGACAGCTATTATGGTGTCCCCATCCCTGTGTCCATAGAGGACAGGTAGGCTGAGACTGGATGGTTTTGAAAGTTCCCCCCTTTTCCTCTCTGATCCCAACTTAAGAAGATATTTTAAGGTCTGTGCCTAAATTTAAGCTCACAGGCAGTGCTGCTGACTTCATTAGAATTGTTTATGTCTTTAAAGCTGGCCACACGCTGAAGTACCTTTCTGACTCATGGCCTCTATAGCTTAATCAGTCCATTTATAAAAATGAGGTTGTTTCCTCACCCTTACTAGGAAATCTCTGCCCTCTGAATGTGAAATATTATTTATAGGGCTTTTCCTTGCTTTTGGGAGGTTAACTGGTAGATAACAAGAAGTGAGAGTTAAGCACTATTTAGAGAAAAGGTTGTTTCTTCAGCTGTTTACATACCCTACCACGGACCTAGGTGTTTAACAGGAGGCCTTCTCTTTTGAAACTATTCCCCCTAGCAGTACAGAGTTCAGCTTTTGTTTTGAAAATAAACCCAGGCGATAATTTCACTGCAGATAGGGCAATTAGCAATTTGTCTGTTTGTCGTGGGGGAAGAGTAGAGGCACGTTACTGCTTCCACCCATTTACAGCACAGAGAGCACACCTGAATCCTCCTTTGTTTGGCCACATCAGCAACTGAGGTCCTTCCTCTGGAAAGCACAAGTGCCATGTATTTTGGGACCACTCTTGAATTCGGGTAGCCTTTTGAGTTGGGTAATTTCTATGGTAGAAATCATTCTCCTAAGACTTCCCCACGCAGGTAAGCGGAGGAGCAACCCCCCGTCTCCATAGGCTGGCAAAGGCATTGCCGCATCTCAAAATATCTTGGACAGTCCAGAGTCGGAGCTAAAAGAATAAAAAAGCCGTGCCATTAGACTTTATTTATTGAATGGAAGTATTAATAAGCTGTAATAGTGTGTGTTTATACAGTGTATGTGTTCAAGGGGCTATATTAAAAGTGGCTGTCTGATCAAGCTGCTGACAGAACCATGCTGAGGAATGGAGTCTTTCACTTATTCGCAGGGCAGGTACAAAATAGGCAGCGGGAGGCAAGTGTCCTCGAGATGTGAGCTCCTCAAGCTGCTCCTGGGCTCGATTCTGATTTCAGGGATCATCGTGTAGATCAGCAACAGTGCTACTGGAACCCGGGGAGCTGCGTGGGGAAAGTGCCATCTCCATGTGATGAGCCGTAGCCTGTCTGCGTTGTGTTCTGGAGGGGGAGGGAGTTTTATGCCCGGGGAAGAATGGCATAGTTTGCTCCCTCGGTTTTCTTCAGCACTTCCCACTGAATGGGACATTTGCTTGGAGAAGCTGAAGCTCACTCTTTATTCACACCTCATTCTGTGTCCTGCTCACCTTCCAGGGCCTGTGCTGACATCTGTCTCTGGAAGGATGAAGTAAGAGCAGTTGCTTACAGCTCCTACCCTGAAAAGTGGGAAAGATCATCCTGCAAGGCAGTGGTATTTGCCAGAGATACTTAGGAAACTCAGAAGGGCAGCTGTCTTCCCTGTTCATTATAACCTTTAATCCTTAAAGGCATTAGCAAGACCTGGAACAACGGTGTTACACAGTGGTACACTGCAGGCTACCGTCTCCTCTGATTCTAAATGCTGACGGGTTTATCTTGGTCTGTGGGCTATGCTGAAATGCTGAAGAAACTTAGCTCTCACCGAAATCATAGGAAGTGGGCATAGGAAAAACTTCAAAAAGTTTTTCAGAGCAGGATGTGCTATACCAATTGTGTGCTTGTCCGGTATGTTCCCTAACACGCTTGTCCAGTGTGTTCCCTGTGTATGGAGGGTCCACAGCCTGCCCAGGGTGTTATCGCTGCCTTCAGCTATCTTTGTCATTGAGAAGATTTTACCTCCTCTGTAACTCTGCTCTGCTTTGCTTGCTGCAATTCCTTGTCCTATTGACAGCGGGTGTGGAAAAACTATTCTTTCCTCTTTGTCACGTCTCTCCTTGGCTTTATGTTCCTTAGGCTAGATCCTATCTCAAATACATCCTTCAGCTTTCTCCTGTGTCTTGTTTTCTGCAGCTCTGACCATCCTTCTGCTTCTCTGCCTTCCCTTCGGCTAGTTCACCTCTCTCTTGAATGGCAGTGCTAGAGCACAGCGCTTTACCTGGGGTCCTGTGCTGGCCAAGTAGAGCAGAAGTATTCCTTCACGTCTCTTACAGGCAGTGCTCCTGTTTGCTTTAACTTCTGCGCCGTGACATTGTTCATCTGTGTGTAGCTTCTGATGTGCCATGACTCCCAGGTCCTGTCCAAGAGGTGTGATGCCTCATGAACCATTTTCTATCCTGTATGTGTGGAGCTAGCCTTTCCTACCTAAGCGTTTGATTTTCCTATTTGTCCTGTTTGAATTTCATCCCGTACCTTTCAATTTGTTAGGATTGTTTTGAATTCTAATCTAATTCCCCTGACTTTGCAGTCCCTTCCTGCTTGGTGTCACCTGCCAATTTAAAAAAAAAAAAAAGTGCAATCTCTGTTTCTTCACCAGGATTGGCTTTGTTTTCCGCTTTGCAGTCCCAAATAGAAAGCGCAGAAGAGAAGAAATCGTTTCATAAAAAATAGGAACAGAACCCTGCCCCCAAAATATAAAAGAAACTGAAAAAAAACCCACAAAAACACTTGGCATTGTTTTCACACCTCCTAGTCTTTTACTCTCCTTTGGTGCTTTTGAAGTATTCCTACGAACAGTTGTATTTGCTATAGTAGTGCCAGTGCCGAACAACAGCAGGACCTTACCGCACAGGGCAGGACATTGATATGAAAGGGTAGATAGTTCCCACCCCAAAGGATTTCCATTTTATGTAGACGAAGACACAGGAGGGTGGATTATACAAATGGGCTGGGCTCTTTGGGCAGAGGAAATCACAATGTGTGGGTTTCCTTAAACATTTTTTGACAGGAGTTTGTTTGGGGAAGGGAAGGGTGGGCTGGAGGTTGAGAATAAGTAAGGAAATGGGTCAGAAACGAGAGAAGAGGAGAGAAACAGATGGGGAAGGAAGATGAGGGCAAGTGACTGTAACAGGAGAGAGGGAGATGATCCCTCAAAAGTACAGGGGCTGAGGCTGTCACAGCCAAGCCTGGCAGGAACAGAAAGTTGGGTGAACTGCTGAAGATCCCGGCTTGAGCTGTTTTTGCAGCTTGTCCTTACTGACTTCAGTCTCTCCCAGCTTTTCTCCACAGTTGTCTCTAACATCTTTGGAAGGGAAGGTGGGTGAGGGCAGGAGATACAACCTATATCTTAATGCTCATAGGCAGGATGAAGAGTCTGCCTGGGGCTTCCCCAGCTGGAGCTGAGACCAGAGGCAAAACTAATGTTCTACCATCCCCATAAGATCTCTGATCCTGCTCTCCATGCTCAGGAAATACTGATGGGGCAGAGATTAGCCGAAACACCAGCAATTTTCATTGATCTGAGACCCTCCTGGTTTCCTCCCTTGCTGCCATTGCCTGTCTCACAATGAAGGTGGCTATGCAGGATGAATTTGATCTGCCATCCTCCCTCCTTCTCCCCAGCAGGCCCTACATGCTCAATTTTTCCCCAGCCTGCACATGATGTCTTTAAGGGTACGTGTGACTGTCCCACCCTCTTTCCCCGTGTCTGCCCTACTCTCACCATCAGTCCAGGTGACCAAAATGGGTACGAGCGTGGAGGCGCAGTCGTCAGCGACTGAGCTCATGGGTGAGAACCACACGTGCATCATGCTGCACACGGATGTGTGTGGCCTGAAGGCTGGGCGCGTTTCGAGCTTATGAGGCTCAACATACTGTTTTCTCTAGTAGCAGATCAGGTATGTCAGTACGTTCGGCAGTGAGTTCATAAGATTTAAGTTTTTTCTCTTGGGTGAAGAGAGCAAGAAAAGCTCTTTTTTGCTTATAGTTTGGGGTCAGGGTGTTTATTTGCTACTGGATGTGATCCAGTGGATTCAGCGTGTCTCTGTTTATTTTTGCTTGAAGACATGACTTTTTTTTTTTTGTTCCTAGTTACAGATCGTAAAGGCACACGGGATGGCAAGTAGCCAGCAAGCTCCCTAACTATTAGCTGCATTGGTGGGGTGTTACGCTAACACTTCTGGAGGGAATGTTACAGCAGATGATGGAGTGGGTTGATGGAGACTTGGACTCTAACAGTGAGGCTCAGAAAAAATCCAGTCCCAGAAAACTTGCAGAACATTTCAGAGAAAGTTTAGTTTTTCAGGAAGCTCCTTTAGCTTTCCCAGAATATTTTTACTTGTAGGCAAAATTTGTAAGCGTTCTTTATTTTTAAAACAGGGTTTATATTCTGCTCTTGTCTGCAGCAGTGCCAGCACCATTGATGTATTTATCTTTTCCCTGTTAACACTTGCCATTCCTGGAACGTGTCCTGCTCAGCAGCTGTTTGTAGGTGGGTTTTTTTTCTCTCCCATCATCATGTACCTTTCCTTCCTGTTCAAGGCATCCATAAACCTCTCGTAGTGACATCATAGCTGTTTCCATAGCAACAGATTATGATACTAGAACAGAGGATAATATCAAACAGGAGGAGGAAGAGATAAATTATGGTGTTTGTGTGCGTGTGTCTGAGGGCTTGATTATATTCCTACGTCTCTTCCGAGGATGTTGTCTGCCTGGTTTCTCCTCTGTTTATCTTACATACCTTTTAAAGCTTAGGAAAAAGCGAAGGAAAAAAAAGATCTGGAGGTCAGAACAATATCAACACATATTTTTGATGATCTCTGTGTAAACCTAGTAGGCTGAGATTTATTTTTTTTATCTCAGTGGTGGCTCTCCTGTGTTTCCTGAGACTAATCCAGTCTGGAAAATCTTGGAGGCACAGCAATCCCCTGGTGCAGCTTCACTTTTATTTTAATTATGAATTATTCGTAGCTACTAGCAGCTGGGATCTCAAGTGAAGGATCTCTGGGCTACAGATTTTCCAAAAGATGGACAAATGTGTCATGGCATTGCCCCAGAGAGCTACTTTAGAAAGGATGCCACAGGTGCTCAAATTAGCCAGAGCTGGCGTGGGGAGAAGAGGGAGAAGTACCCAAAAGAAGGGTATCAGCAGAAGTATGATCTCTAGACAGTGCTCCAGCCTGCCCAGACAGTGGTCGTGGTGGAGGTAGTCTGAGCCTCACTCCAGTGTTAGCTTTTCACAGTGGTGGTTCTGGAAGAGCTCTGCCGGTAGTGGGTCGGGAGTCTGGTTTGTGACTATCTGCATGGTTCTTCTGTGGGTTCAGGCTATCACTCCGACAGGAGCTGACAGCAGCAGGATTGCAGGTGGACAAGTATCTGTGTTGCTTCGTGCTTGCCTTGGTAGGAAGGCTATCTCTTTGCTTAAAGCATGAGGTGGGAGGTGAAGAATGTCCAGCTAAAATGCATGGGGTTTTATTTTCTCATAGGCGGCATTTAGTGTTGACAAATTGCAAATAGTTTGGCAAGGATTTTCAGCAAGTCTCTGTTTTGCTTCTAAAAATCTGAGAAAACTCCCGTAGATATCCTGATAACTCTGTGTGTGCATGCAGTCTCTGATCTTCCTCTTGTGGCAAAACTTCTGGGGACTTAAATAGCCATTGCTAGTCTTTAAAATACCCAGAGTAGGATCATCTCTAACCTGGCAAATCTCTGGCGATGCTCTTGAGCACCTTAACATTGACAAACAGTTTTGATCCCCCGCTTAGGCCCTGAGATACCCCAGGGAGGAGTGCAGGGGAGGGATGTGAGCAGAGCAGTAACAGGTAACATGTCAGCTAGCTTTAGCGATCTGATAGGGTAGGGGAGTACGTAATGGGGCTCTTTCCGTTACAGAAATTCGGTGATGTGCCACAGGAGGAACCCTGCCTCAGCAGTGGAGCAGCACTGGGATTAGGTGATGCCCAGCCTCCAGCTCCCAGTTTGTCAGTGCACAGGAGCTTTCTGGCATCTGGGTGGGCTGTGGGTGGGCTCGGTGGCTACCTTGCACTAAGAGGTTTTGGGCCAGCTTACTGCTGACAGGATGGAGGGAAGTTGGCATATAGGAGGACTTGCACAAGCCACTCAAACTCTGCAATGCCATCGGGGGTTAAAGTTGCTGAGAAGATACGTGAGCACAGAACACCTCAACAGGAATTAATAGTTAGGTCACCTTCACGGAAGCTTATTGAGACCAGAGAGGACTGGTTGGGTGTGCTTCCCCTGCATGGAGCCAGCATGGCACGCTAGCCCAAGTTTCTGAGCAGGCTGACAGCATTGTCCTGCGGGGAATGTGCTTCCACATTCAGGCCTCGGGGTGATGGGGGCAAGGGAAGCTGGAATGAGGTCCTTTGCAGAGGGAAGGGAGATCACAACCTATTCTTTGAAGCCAGATGGAAACAAAAGGACGACTTTTGGCTACAGTCAGTTTGTGGACACCATGGAGAAACCCAAAACCTCATAACTCCTCCAAGGCATGTGCCCACAAAGCAAGTGGGGATTGCGTTTAGTCATGAGTACAATTATAAATTCCTTCATCTCTTCTAGCAGTATCACTGGCACCAGCAGAAACCTGCCTTCCCATCAAACTCCCCCCCCGCCCCGTATTCTCCCAATGTCAGAATATGTATGTATTTAGCCAGTGGGGATAAGAAACATGTTGCAAACCCCATTTTAAAATAGCTGCATCACCTGACAAGGGCATGTGAAACCTAGACACGAGCATATCCCATTGATGGTGACAATACTTCTCTTGCAGTGTCATTTTTCTCATTGCTTGTCTGAGGCTGTGAGCACCTGGATAATGAAAGTGCACCTTCCAAATGCCTGTGCTGCCTGAAAGCATGTGCGAGTCAGAAGGGACGGTAGATACTGTTATCAAGCACCGTGTGTGAGAATATAGGTGGAAGAACATATGTGTGTATCTGTGTATATATGGGACTCTTTCCATGTTTGCAGGCATATGTAGGAGCATACACATGTGTTTGCGTGTGGCTTCATCCCCTTTGTCTACAGAAGGCAACGTGGGCCTGATTCTCCTTAGAGCTATTACGCCGTTCTCTCAGCAAATTGCATTTGTTCTAGGGCTCTTTTCCACTGCGAGGAATGAAGAAGGGAGATTTATTATAAATATAAATTAGGCCTTCTGTGTGTTTGTGAGCTGTCGCAGCCTGTACAGGAGGAGATATAAACAAGGTGAATGCAGGGTGTTTATGTGGAGCGATGCTGTGACAGCGTATGTGTTGGCAGGAATGCTGTCTGCAGTCTCTGCATAAGGGGTTGTGTCACTGGTGTGAGTGTGGAAGGCTGTAAATCACAGTGTGTTCAGGAGGGAACACTGCCACTCTGCCTGTAAAAGCCAGGGAGAGATTTTTTTGAAGCAATGTGACTTTTCAGGCTGAACGAAAGAGTTACTAGAAATCCAAGTTTAAGAAAAACATCATCCAAGACATTTTGACTGGGAATGATCTGTGATCGACATCTACCAGCTTGTCTCCATCCTGACCCAGAACAGCTGCATGGCAGGCCTCTTTTACACATCTCTCCCAGTGCCAGGTTTTGGTGGCCCTACTGGACCAGTCCTTTGGTATCTCTGCAGCTCTGCTATGTGTTTCAGGTCTGTCTTGCTGTATTCTCAGTTATCTCAGTCTTGACCTGGTTCTGTGATGTAGCTAGCATCTGTATGCAAATGCAATATCTCCTGGAGAATCTGTATCCATGTACATGTATTTACCGTATCACTCACAACTGTTTAATGTAGGTGAGACCACCCCAATAAAGCAGCTGTATCTTTTTCAGCATCCCTGCAAGTAGGTGCCTGAGCCCTGGTTTTGTTCTTGCTCAACTGCGAACTTGAGTTACAGACTGTGGAGTTCCCCTCTTTAGGACTGGGCTTGGCTTAAAAGTTATTTCGTGTCCCTCCAAAATCATTGCTGTTTCCCAGAGGAGCACTTGAGTCATTATGAATCCCTGCATTTCCTCTCAGCCAGGAAGGGTTGAAGGGGTTTCAGGAAGAGGATGCTTTACAAGGAGACGTCTGCTTTCCTCTTCCATGCCCTGTCGCAAACAGATACTGAGACTCCTGCCAAAAAGCTGTTGCCTGTAGAAAATAATGTGCGAGGGAAGAAGATGGGACATGAGTGAATGGCAGGGTAGGGCAGGGTTTTAGGTGGGATGCCTGATGCTTTTGATACCAGGTGCAATAAAACAGATGCTTGTGGCAGCACTGGGGGTGAGCGAGGAACTGTGCTTATGTCAGTTGGCATCACTGGAGCAAATTGTAGGTCATAGTTCTTTGTTTGGATTTCACTGTGGTTGGTACTCCTGTCCATCTCACCCTTTGTCATTGTAGGGCTTGTGGAAGGGATGGGGCTTTTACTCTGCTTGTGTATTTTGTGTCCTTCCTTGTGTCCTTCTTCCTGTCCCTGGCAGCCTCTTCCCCTCTGCCACCCCCTCCCCAGCACAGCCCTGTCACGTTCGGTCATGCTTGGTTGAAGATGACCAGCTCACCTGAGATGTTCATGGCCAAGGACGTAGCACACCATGTATCAAGAACAGGCTGACTTCCCGTGGGAGCTGAATGCTGCATCTCAGACGTCCCAAGCCATGGGCCGGCAAGCATGAGGGCTTTGCGGTCACCCCTGGGGCTCAGGGTGAGCCTTAGGGGGCCAGCGGGTGCGTGGGGAAGGAAAAGTGCAGGTGCAGTCACATGGGCAAAACACTCTGTGATTACCATGAAACACTTGCTGAAAAGGCAGATACTGGCAGTTATTTGGCTAAATGAGGCAAGGGAGGTGGGAGCCTCTCCCAGTGATCTCAGTCTTCCTGCCTTGCCCACTGGGGACCTGCGGAGGGCTGTGGGGGGCAGGTGGTCCACATCCCCTGCTCGGGGTGTCTGGGCAGATGGGCTGCCCGCCAGGCAACTTGTGGGGCGCTCGTCCCCTTTTTGGTTGGAGGTAGCAACCCAGCAGCACGTGAGAACTGTGAAATCCAACCCTATGTTGGGCTGCGCTTCCTAATTGGAAGGCTTAAAGGGAACTGAAGTGTGGCACCGAGTGCTGCGGCTGAGCTTCACTTCTGAGCTGTGACAGCCTGCCAGGAGGGGAACCAAGGGACAAGACAGCCTCTGCCTTCCCAGCAGGGCCAGGAACCTCCAGCTGAACTTCTTGGTCCCAGCAGAAGTGTTGGATTTGGTTGTGTTTTAAACTGCAGATGTGATTAATCATGGCTGGCGGTTCCGACTTCTGTGTTTTTCACTGGGTGCCCAAAGAAGTTGTTGCAGTAATGGGCCAGTTCTGCCTGCAGCCCAGCTGTTCTCCGTACGTCTGGTTACATATGTTCATCTCTGTAGTTCTGCCCCTGATAACTGCTCTCCACCTCCCCAAACTCGTCACTGCTTCTCTTTGTAGGCTGTGGGCTCAAGCTTACAGCTGGTAGCAGGTAACACCACCCCTGTGCCAGGCTCCTAAAGGCCATGCAGCCATTGGGGGAGCTCCCCCCTTCCCTCTCCTGCCTGTGTCCCCTCCTTCCCATGCTTGCTCTCTGCAGAGGGACCCCTTTCATCTGGTGCCCCTCAGGGGGATGCTGGGCTCTGTGTGCTGCGAGAGTGTGTGAGCCACCCAGTACATGGGTGTCACAGCAGGCTGAGGCTCACCATTTCTTCCTTTTCTTTGCGACTGTCATCCTTGTTTATTTATTTGTAACAATCGTTGTCGCATTCACTGAAGGTTGTGATTTTAGTCATGGGTTTAGGAAAGCCAGAGAGTGTTCCATGCTATGCCTGGGCTTGGGAGGGGCGATTCGGATAGTTCCTGAAGGTGGCCCCCAGCATCATGCCTGCTGTATTGCTGGGAAGCACACACGTGCACCTGTGTCCCTATACAGATCAGTGTCTGCATATGTCCCTGGGAGCATCCTGTGGCATCCTGCCCACCTTCCTTCACTGGTCAGGTCCACGGGACTTCGGCCAGTACACCGGAGAAAGGATCGCTGGTGTTTGTCAACCTTTACAAGAAAACAGATGGTTTTTAAGCCAAAGCTAAGATTGTAGCACATGCTGGAGCCTGGAAGGTAACTGTAAATCCTTGGTCTCATTTGCACAAATACATTTGTTGCCAATCCTAAGGGCATTTTGCTTTCCCCTGCCTATACCTTCATTTCAGAAACATGTGAATTTAGTTTGGATTTGTTTTTTCAAAACACCACAAAATGTGTCTGAGGGTGGGGGGCTTTTATATTACATTTGGCACAGAGGGGCTAAGGAGGATTTTGGATGCTCCGTGGGGTAGGAATCCATGGACGTTTGTCATTTACACGCTGTCAGAGGGGACCACTGCAGAGACTGGATACGGCAGGAGAGCAGCAGTGATATTTGCAGCCTCTTACTTGTAGGTCTGCTGCACAGATCAGACCTCTCAGCTTTCTTCTGGCACAGCGTATGAGACCCCACACACTGGGTCATGTTTCAGGTGTGAACCTTATGTGTAGGGTCATCCAGTGAATAAATGTCATGTCATGTGGAGGGGGACCGGCACTGTGGCAAGGTTGCCACAGGAGTGGGTGGCGACGATGGCCAGTTTGGCTCATTCCAGGGCAGAAACCTGCAAGATGCCCCTGCCTCTCTGAAGGGGCCATTCCTTTTGTAGCAGGGTCTGTGGAGCAGAGAAAAGGGACGTGGTTTCTTCCCTGAAGACGTGGGAGGTACAGACCTACGTGAGAGCTCATGAGGAGGCAGCCGTGGCAGCAATTCCCAGGTTCGCTGGGGATCAACAGTGACAGCACATTTATACCATGGAAGGCCTTACCCGTAGCAAAGCTTTTGTTCACATTTACTGGGTGCTTAGCAGATCTCAAAATCATTACAAAGAGGGACAAACCAGCTGAGGTAGCCTGTGGAGCAGGGACAGGGCTTGGCTACCCCGCTGTAGCTCTGTCAAGGAGGCAGGAGGAACGTGCTAGCAAGGGGGAGCATGGTGGGAGCTATGCACTGACATGGGTTGTGCTGTGTGCTTCGTGCTCTGTTTCCAGAGCTGCCAATTCAGTGTCTTTCACCTGCACTGGATCTCTAGGAGGAAGAAACCAAAGAAAAGTTGGAGGCCTGTCCACGCAGAGACTGGCTGGTGGAGGACACCACCCCACCCCCCCAACCCTTCCATTGCTGTTGGCCGAGGAGAGGGAGAGGTTTGTGTTGTCTCCTGCCTTTCAGCCAGAAGGCATGCATGTGCTTGGGGGCTTCATGCCACGCTCTCTTACCATGCTGATGGGTTTCATGACACCACTTTTAGCACCTAAGGATAGGTGTGAAAAGGGAGGAGGAGGAGGAGGTGAAGGTGGAGGTGGTGGTGGTGGTGTGAGTTAATACAAGACCCAGTGGGAAGCAGCGGCAGGCAGTATTATTTCAGTGGTTTGAGCCAAAACTTTTTCTCTCTCTCTCTCTCTCTCTCATTAAATTACAACTAATGCAAGTAGCATTGTGAAGGAGGAATTTGGGAACTGTTGTTCATCATCCAGTCGCTTGTAACGAATGTGCTGCTCAGTGCCATAGCCCATAGCCTAGCTGAGAAGTAATTCACTTGGTATTTGCAGGCATGACATGCATGCCATAAGAATTCCACTGTTAGCATTATTCCAGCATTAGCGAGGGGATATGAAAATAAATGATGAGCTATTGTTTTTCATGATTAAATCCAGGCTTTTCACTCCTCTGTCCTTTTCCCTTCCTCTGTCTGTGGAAGGAGGGGTGTCTCTGTTACTTTTGCTTTCGGAGAGGCAGGTTGTGCCCTCACTCATCCCAGCTCCCCCATTCCACTTCCAGACCAGCACCCTTCTGCTGCTCCCTCCACAAGTCCCCTTCTGGGTTTGGAGACCAGCCACAGAGGTCCTTTAAATTGCTGTAGGATATCACCACAGAATGATGTGATGTCAGAGGAGACCTCAGCATTTTTGTTACGGGTCTACAAAGCCGTTTTGCGCTCACCATCTCTCAAGGGGACCAAGCCCTGCCCTTCATGGTTGCACTGGCAAGCTCAAAGTTCAGTGGTAGGTCAGCAGTTTGGTACTTCAAGGTCATCCGCAAGCCTTAAGTGACTCGTATTATTTGAAAAAAAAAAAAAGAGGGAAAGCTCTTGAGGCAGCTGTCAATCTGGATGTGCAGGAGCAGAGCTGAGCAGCCTCTGCTGGGGTCTGCTGGCAGTGGCCAGCTCTTAGAAGTCCACGGGGCAAACAAGGGGGATCTGTGACCCGTGGTTGTAAGAGGCATCCCTGTCCATTCCAGTGGGCTTCCCTGTGTTTCCTGTGGAGCTTTATAAATGTGAAGGAGTTAAACATTACAGGAGAGTGAGGTAGTTAAGTATTATTTATCCCTACTTTCTAGTGGGTGTGACCAAAGAAGAAAGCGTAGCACTTTCAGAGGTGACCCCTGTTTCTGGGATCATCCGTTCATGGGGCTGGTTTAAGCAGGCACGCGAACACCCACCTGCGCAAAATAAAAGACTTCTTTCGAAAACCAGGCTTAAATATCCCCATGAAATCCCCAGACTGAGTCAGTACCAGCGCTGTACAGGATTCCTGCGCTCCTAATCTTATTCTTAATCAACTAACCCAGGCAGTCTTTCATGTGATTGAGTTGCTGCTCACTCCAGTGGCCCCAGCCCGCGTTGGCTGTTCAGCAGAAGGCCTGGCTGAGCTGAAGGCAGATGGCAGGGTAGGAGCTTGTGCTGATCCTACTACTATTAACTCTACCACTCCTCTGCACAGCAAGCTGCTCCCTTTGAACATCAGCAGAACCGTTTTTAAAAGCCCTGCAGCCCAGCCTTGTGTGACAGAATAGCTCATTTTGTCAGGGAAAAAGGTACCTTGGCAAACTTTTGAGTGTTAGCTGTCAGGGGTAACCTCAAGACGCTGGAAGAAGCAGCCGTAGGCTTTGAGGAAAGAGCAGCAGCCAGCTGCAGGTGTCGCGTTCCCACCTGAGAGGAGATGCCTGAAAGCCATTGGTTCCCCCCCCCGTGTTCTTTATTCATCCTCTCACAGGAGCAGTGTACCCACTGGAGTGTTCTGTGACGTTGCTTTGCACGTAATCACGGTTATGAAATCCACAGCTGCTGGGTTACTGTACTTGTCCCGCCCCGCGCTGTGCTGCCAGCATACCTCAGCACACAGCGACCTGCGCTACATCGTGGTTAGCCTGGTGTAGCCCTGACCTGTGGGTCTCCTAAAGTGTCTCAGTCTGGGTATCTCCCTCTTCCCCACCACCTGCGCTTGCTTACACATACACACACGCACGTGCAATGCACATCCTTTAGCACTAACAGCGTGTGCGGCTGTCGCCAGTTCACTTCAGGGCAATTGCGAAGTCCCGCGTCTCAGAACTGGGAAGGCCATGTCCCTCTGCCCGAGCTCCTCCGTGTGGCCCCCTCACAGCCCTCGTGGTGATTGCCAAGGTCCTTCCCACTGAGAAGTGATACCTGTGCTTGATTATTCTTCTTGGATTTTGCAATATGCATAAATGGGGTGGTGGTGACACTGGGCGTGAAGCCATCAGCTCATATTTACTTGTGATCTAAGAAAGTGATTTCAGTTCAGACCTCAAAGGGCAAGCTGCTGTGTGATTTAAAATTGTGCTACCAGCAGAAGGGTATGACCTCATGGTAGGAAAAAGCAGGAGGAGATTAGCAAAGAAGTAAGCTTCTAAGGTACATAAATATCCATGGGGAAAAAAAGAAGTATCTTAATAGAAGAGTCAGTTGTCTGCGTAAGAGAAGGCTGGGGAAATGACTAATTTGCTGGTTCTGTTATATGTGCAATTTGATTCAGTTGTTCCTTCTTTGATTCAGGCCCCCTCCTTCGCTTTCTGTACCCCCTACCTCGCCTTGGCTTTTTCTGCCTTTTAAGAGAGAGCGGGCGAGGGAGGGTGGAAGGGCTCAGTGAGGAAGGAGTTAAGGGAATGCTCAGTGGGGATTATAAAACAGCCAGGCACTTGGAAACAGTTAAGAAGAGAGAAACAGATCTGCCAGGAGGGAGTGTGGCACTGGAGCCGGTGGTTTATTTTCATGCCTCCCTACACAGCGATGCAGAAGGCTCTCCTACAATGGGGACAGAGGTAACAGCAGGGGGAGCGGGGTCAGTGTTGGGGTGAGGCTGTCAAGGCTAAACGGGAAAGGACTTCATCTTCTTTGGCACCAAGTTGGCAAGCCTTCCCGTTGATCCTTACTGACGTGCTCCACTCTGGATGTGGGTTGTTTCCATTAAGGGTGGCGGGAGTTAGCACCTACTGTAGCCTGAGGTCATGGCCTTGCCCTGGGGGCAAGGTGTCCTCTTTGCGTGTTGGGTGTAGGGGAGGGTGGTCTGTGCACTCTTGGCATCGCCTTGGAAAGGTGAACGCAGCAACTTTGCTGTCTGCTCAAGCGTGGCGGCGACAGCAAAGTGTGGGCAGGTCTGTGGTTATGCCTACGTGAGCATGAGTTGCACACGAGGTCCCCTGTGAGTGTGGCTGTGGGTGGACATCTTGTGCAAGCCCACCTGGCCAGGAAGAGCCTTCTGTCATGCTCTGATGAGGTGGCCTTGAGTCATGAGGAGCCGTGTTTTTGCTCACCCTGTGTTCGTACCTCAGAAGCCCAGCTGAGACCTTCTGCGCAGTGTCAGGCACCTGGCGCCTCAGCGAGAGCAGAGAGCCTCGGTCCTGGGAGGGAAAGGCTGATACAGGCACCTGGAGGCAACGTGAGCCGATGGACCAGGTTACTGACAGGGCCGCAAAGAGAAGCTGGGTCAGTCGAGTCTTATTCCATTGTGTTCCCCACGTGCCCATGCTTGGGGCAGTAGCTAACCACTTCCCACGTTGAGGGACACTTCACTGTGATGGTGGGTTAAGAAGTGACCTGAATGCAGGCCCTGCCATCCCCTCCTGGCTCTTCAGCTCTCTGCATAAAAAAATCATGGTGTTTGCAGCTGCGTGGCAGCAGGAGCATATGTGGCAGTGACCACAGGGGAGTCCTGCACGTGTGCAACACAGAGACCCGTTTTTCTTGGGGGCGGGGGGACAGATGCAACTGTTGGAGCCAACGTGTGTGGAGAGAAGGGTTAGTCACTCTGCAAGTGTCAGGGGCTCGTGGAGGAAATAGCAGGAGTTTGCTGATTAATGCTGATGATGTTCAAGGAGTAAATGAGAAATACAGAGGGAAAGCCCTCTGTTTCTGAATTTGGAAGGAGAAAAAAAAAAAGAGAGGGAAAAAAAAAAAAGAAAGATGTACGGAGTTACTAATCAGCCCCCAAAGTCTCTGACCTATATCTCCCTCCTTTCCCTGGAGCCATTCTTGAAATGAAAAATTAATAGAGAACAACCAGGTTTTACCTCCAGGGTACCCTTTTAGGCTGCCATGTACTGCAGGCTGAGACCAGGGGATAGGACTTTGGTGTCCCACAGCACGATCTAGAAAGCAGAGTGGTCTCAGTCCAGGGCGTTGTGAGGACATCCAGAGAGACTGAAAGCGAGAAGGTAATCTCCTCTCTGGAAAGGATGGTCTCTAGCTTCAGACGGTTGGGAAAAGGATGTTGAGCTGACATGCTAGGTTAAAGTAGACCACTGAAGAAGGATAGTCCTTGAAGTTACTGTAACTTTATCAGGGGAAATGGAGGTGAAAGGAAAAAAAAAAAGTATATCAGGTCATAAGCCCTCTGAGGGCCAAGTTCATTGTGTCTGCAGAATATTCCTCCCCCTCTTGCCATTTTTAGTTTTTTAATGAGGAAAGAGAATCCTTATTTAAGAAGCGAAAACCTAGGGTTGTGGGTCAGGAGGTTTCATTTCCCAGTTCTGCTGCTGCCTCGCTCTTTAAGCTTAAGCAAGTCACTTTACTTTCTTCTGGCTCCATCTTTGTCTCTATAGGACGCGGTTTGTGGTACCCTTTGCCACGCAGTTTCAAACCTGTAGAAGAAAGGAAGTGCTATATTTTCCAAGGTGACCAGGGCCAGGGCATGGCGACGACAGCCATGTGCAGTACAGGAGGAGGAAGGCTGATGTAGGGGGGTTCTGCCTGTGCTGGAATAGGCTCTGCACCTGCACAGGACACACACAGCTTTGGGCACTGCTGGATTCACCCTCCCACGTGGCATGGGAGGGATGGGACCACATAGGCGTTGAGTGCCCTGAGAACAGGTGCTGTCACCCACTGTGGCAACAGGGCTAGGTTAGCTTTGAGGGGACCTGAGCATATGTGAAAATCCAGTCCCTTTGCCATCTCCTTGTGTTGGATGACCTCAGCTTAGATGCCCAAGATCACTAGCCATATTTTATGTAGAGGTCTGGATGCATCATGGTGTCTTTGTTGTGCTCCTTCAGAGTCTTGCTCCTTGGATGTTTGCAGGGTATCTCACTTACTGCTATCTTTTGTGATAAATATCCTTGGTAACCCTGAAGGGCCAGAAGCTGAGCCATCCGGGCTGTCTCTGCATGGACTTCTGCCTTTCCAATATTAGGATGCCTCATGCAGCTTGAGAAACTAGGTTATATAGCAGCTTTAATGGGGCTTTTTCCAGACACTGACTGACCTGATTCCTTGGACCAGCTGTTTTATTTATTAAGCAAAATAGGAGAAAAAGAATGCATCTCCTACATAAATTTGATTCATTGTGGAAAATGTTTAAACTGTTTGGGGTTTTTTTTTGTAAATTGATGTGGAGCTCTTTCTTCATATTGATTTTGGAGATATTAATTTATACACTAGGAACAAGGAAGATTTGCCTCTTCATCTAATCCTGTTTCTAGAGAGAGATTTACTTAATGTGCAGTGTAATTTGTCTAATGTGCAACTTCGTATGTAGAGTGTACCCAGATCCAGTAGAAACAGTGGGTATAATGAAAGAGAGCGCTGTAGCGCAGTGCTGTAAATCCCTCTGTGATTAAAAATACTAAATTAGTCAACGTTAGTGCAGTCAGGAGACACTGCTAGCTGAAAAGCAGGGATATACGGCAAGAGTTTTCATTGCAGGACAGAGAAACTGGGTCTGTGTTCATCTCTGTGTGCGTGTGGTATGTGTCCAGGGGAGGGAGAGTTTATAACATCATTCGCCAGGAATACCACTTGGGTGGCGAAGAGGAATCATCAGGAGTTACCCCAGCGTTGTCCTTGCATGTTCACAAAGCGATGAAGGAACTGATTCTCCTGCCAACTCCCATATTGTCTCTGTTTTACCCAAGTCCTGCGCACGCACGGTGGACAGTTGCAAGGTTGGATTTTACACTTCTACAAAAATATCTCTAAAAATAATTTATTGCTCTGAAGAAGGCTGGCACCATNCACTGTCTGGAATTTTTAGATGGGTCTTTTTTTAGGATTTTGTGACTCTCCTTGTATATAAACAGGATATGTTTATAACAATGTCAGAGTTACTAGCTCTGAGTACTGTCCATCTGTCCTATATCCAGCTTATGACCACTGCTGCCTACAATACCTGATACTTGCTTTCTTTTTGCAGACAACAGGAGGAAAGGTGGGGCTCATGCAAAAAGTTGCTGTTTGGAGTCAAGTAACAAGACTCCGTTGTGCATTACGATTAAAAATAAAAGAATCTTGTTTATCTGAACAGAACCAGGAAATGAAATAAAGCTTTAGTTACAGTTTGCGTTTAAGTTTGACATGATTCTGTCAGTGTAACATCTGGCATGTGTGGTTTCTTCAACAGCTGGATAATATAATCCAAGAGAAAGAAAAGTATATGTCATGGCAATGACCTGCTGTTGAGGCCATCCAACAGCTTCCCTATTATAAGACCCTCTTTTTGGTTGTTCACAACTTTACCAAACTTAAACTCTCTCGGCTAAAATTTTCCGTCGCAGCTACCTGCCTCAGACTGTGTATTTAGAAAACAGCTCTTTTATACCTCTTTTGAAATTTTTGATGAATGTTAAATATAACAAATGTACAAATAAGTGAGAAAACAACCCCCCACCTTACTGACCCAATAATATTTGCATGGGATATATGTCAGAGGCACCGCTCTTGAAGAACATCAGCCCAAATTTGGCCAAGGTTTACGCCTTAAAAAAATGGTTGTCGTCACATCCTCAGCAGACCAAACAAATCTCTGAAGAATTTGGACCTAAGAGTTTCAATTAGGCGGTTAAAATTAGTGGGAGCTTTTCATGTTAATCTCTCTGTGCCTCAATTCCCTGCCCATGACATATGGATAATACAGTGTTTTGCTTTATGAGAGCATTGTGAAAACACATTCCTTTATGTTTGTGAAACATTCAGTTACTCTAATGATGTGTACTGTAGGAAAGCCCATGAGTAAATTACTAATTCTGTCTGCCGAGCAGAGTGTGGCTGGTACCTAGTAAACAAGGCTTGGGGCCACACCTTGAACAGTGGGGAGAAGAAGAAACTGTGAGTAGTTGCTCACTAAGCGAGCGCCGGGTATCCTGCTGTACTGGGTGAGGCCAAGGTCCTTGCAGAAAAAAAGCCTGTGATTATGTGATTAACAGCTCTGCCACTGAACGTTGGCAAGAAAGGGGGCCAAAGGAAGGTTGCACAGGCAGTCGTGAAGCTGAGGTTTCCTAAGCTTTGCATTCTTGATTTGCAGCTTTAAATAGTCTTGCTTTCACTTTTTTCTGTTTTCTGTGTAGTTGTCTATCATGCGGAATGGGCATGAGGAATAATAAACAGCCATTGCTCCTGGAAGAAGAGACAGGGAAACGCCTGGTGCCATCGATCGTCAGGAAAATTCTTGGTGAAGCCTTGCATCCGGGCATTGCCTATAGGAGCATGTGTGACCCTCGAGATAGAGAGAAGTCAGGGATGGAGGAAAAAAGCAAACAAACTGAGATGTCTTTTATTCCCTTATGACAACTGTTCCGTTTATGCTGTTTTTCTCTAATAATGCTGCGTACCATTAAACAGCAATGCCACAAACCAGCAGACTTGCAAGTTATTTTAAAGGACAAGATCATCCCATTGCTTTTTGCTGTGGGTCTTGTGGGAAGGCGTTTCCTGGTTGTACCCTGGGTACTCACAGTTCTGGTCGCCCCCTCTCCTGGCTCCTGCCGTGTGGAAATCCTAAATGGTACATGCATGAGACTGTCATCTTTAAGCTTGGGAAAATGACCCAGTCCTGACTCACAAGCAGGATCACCCCCCAAATCCCTCTGCTTTTGTTCACTTTCTTATCATTTGGTTTTTTAGCTGTATGTGTTTCATCAGGTAGAAGGAAGTAGGGCTGCCCGCAGCCTGCTGCTAGTTCAGAGTTGTACGTGGGCAGCAGCAGGGGAGGAGGAGGCTCTGGTTGAGGGTTTGAAGTAGAAATCGTGATCATGCCGCCAATGAGCAAGCTACAGGATGGCTGGGATGCTCACTTCAGCAGAAGTTTGCCCGTGTCACAGTAGTATCGGCTGTTGCTTCTGCACTAACTTAGGATGGTCGCTCTGATGCTGCAGAGGAGGTGGGAGTGGAGAGCAAAGATTGCCATGAACCAGGAGCTGTGAGATGCAAGAGAGTCGTATAGATTCACTGACTTGAAAGGGTTACAGTTCAGCACGGGAGCATACTCACTGAGCTGTACAAGTTGAGTAAACTTGCTCATTCTCTGCCTACATTATGAGTCAAACCAGGATGCACATTTTCTTCAAATCCCTAAACTCTAAAGCCCGTGCACAAGAGCCTCTTCTTGATGTGGTTTTCATAATTGATGTTTGGCTATTTCACAGTTGCTTCTCCCCATGGAGTTTCTCTTAAAAATGCCCTATATTTCTTTTTAATTTTGACTGTGCATGGCAAGTTTATATTTCAGAAAAAATATTCAAGCATCATTTTTTGTAAAGCTAGGATGCCATTAGGGTACTTTGGGGAGGGAACTGCTTATTATTTGTGGTGTCCCCTGAGAAGCTGGTAACTGAAGTCCTACCAATATTTCCCCTTCTTCTGTGTGTGAATTTTTAGAAAGGTTTGTCAAGACAGTCTGACACTGGTCTGCCAGCGCTGGCTGCTTATTACAGTTGTTCAAGCATTAAGCAGTTGTGTTTTAGCAAGATGATAGTTTCTCTTTCTCTTTCTTTCTCTTTTTTCTGTTTCTCTTTCTTTTAATAGCAAATGCCTTTCACATTCCCTGCTACTGACTCCTCCTTTTAACTGGCAGCTTTCAGTGTGTAACTCTGAGGTGAGATCTCTCAGCTCTGCCGAAACCCTGCAGAGGAATTTGGGGTAGAGCAGGTGGTCCTGCTGCAGCCGAGGGCCCTGCGCGGGAGGAATGAGGGGACTGTAGTCCCTTGGTTTTCCTTCATGCACTGTGTGCTTGCATGTCGAGGCCAGCCGCTGGGGTGAGGGCATCTTTGGTCACCTCCAGGCTGTACCAACGCTCAGTGTGGATCACCACCAGTGTCCCATCTCCTGTAACCCTAGCGAGGGAAACACAGAGTTGCTCTGGAACAGGGATTTTGGAAAAAAAGGGGCTGTCAGCATGGGAGGGGCTCGCCTCCTCTGAAAGACAGTGTTGAGCCACACAAGCAAAAACTCAGACATGGGCTGCCTGGGAGTCCATGAGATGCATCAGTCTGTTGCCCTGACCTCCGGTGTTTCACACCCAAACTGACGGGTGGTGACTTTGTCACAGTGTGCTACTTTTTAAATAACCCTTACAAAGGGGTAGGAAGTGTCTAACCCGTGAAGTGCCTGCGCCCTCCCTCCCGCTCCCCTCCGCAGCGCTCCTGGGGTGCCACAGCTTGAAGATGTCCTGAGCGGCAGAAGGGGGAGGTAGTGGAGATAACTGAAGATCTGGTATGTGTTAGGACATGGGATGCATTACTCCATTTCTGACCTCTGAAAATGACCTCATTTTCACTTCTGACCTCATGAAAACCTACTCTTTGCCCCTTTGCCTGCCAGCCAGCCCCGTTCTGAGTTAGGCAGAGCACATAAGGCAGGGTAGATGGGATCACCTTTCTTCCTGAAAAAGAGTACAAGGCAGCACCAGCACTTGTTTTAATTTATTCCTGCTCCCGGCTGTAATTATAACCTCTGGGTTTCAGTGTAAAGGTGGAAGGGGATGTGATTGAATGGGGTTAAGTTTTTTTTTCAAATTGCATTAATACGTGAGTTATATGAAAATCAACCACCCTCACACAGGAATGCAGGCAGTATTTGCAAGCTGCCTGTGGATTTATGAAGCGTTTGGAAACACACTGTACATTATTTCCTGAGAGCTGTTTCTTTACACAGCAATGGTGTTTGCTTTTTCTGGGACAATGATGAGACATGAAGGTATTAAAAACAAAATTAAAAAAAGGATAGAAAATGTTTATTTCAAAAGCTAATAAGGGCACCATTTCTTAACAGAACAGAAAGAAAATGACTAACCTTTCAGTTCCTAGTTGGGACTTTGAGAGATCTGCCTAGAGAAAACTCTGTTTATCATATATTTATTTATATGTCTTTGAGAAAACTCTATTTATTATATATTTATAGATACTTCTTTTTTTAATTTTTTCCCCTCGTTTCTGTGAAGGCTGTTTACATGAAAACAATATCTTTGTTTTCAGACTTCATCTGCTCCCGCTGCTCCTTTTCCAGCTGAAGTCACAATACTCGGTCTGTGACATCACCGTTGGCTGCAGTGACACCATGGTGTCACAAAGAGGAGTTTTTACTCCAGGTGGAGAATGTGCAGCAGCAGCAGGAAAGCTCTCCCAAGAGCAGAGAGCATGTTTGACTATACATTCTGCTAGTCATGAAGAAAGAAGTGAAGGAAAAATCAGCAAGAAAACCCAAGGGAAGAGAACCTGCAGAATCCCCATGTAGATCTTCTGAGGGTGTGCAGCTTCTGGGGTGGGCATGGGTGCTGGAGACTCTACCTTTCGCAGGATTTCTTTTGAAATCAGTTGACAGCAGACCAAATACTTAACTGTTAGAAAATTACTTACTTTTTAAAAAGCGAGAGTGGGAGAGAGGGGTTTAATTTAGATTCAAGTATGACCCGGATACCTGAACTGTATCCACAAGTTTCGTGGGGTTTTTTTGCTTCTTTTTTTTTTTATACACAAACCCCCTTGCAGAAAACAAGGGAAGATGTGACTAATGCCCTGATCCTGCTAACGCGTACACATGTGGTTAGCTTTCAATGTGTGAGTCGTCCTGCTGAAGTCAGTTAAGAGAATTCCTGTGCTTAAATTCAGACACAGGCCAACGTGCCTGTAGCATGAGGGTCTAGCTGGCTGCCCTTGGGGAACAGTTAAATAAAGAATTTATAGAATATTTTCTAATGCAGACACTGTCTTGACCTGGAGAAGCTGAAGTCTCTGGCCTGAATCCTCCAGGAAAAGCAAACAAACTGGCCTTACGCCTTTCCCCTCTGCTTTTGTCTGCCTGATTCATCTCTTGGGTCACAGGCTTGCAGTTGCTGGTTAGAAGGTGAGGCACGTCTGCGGGACGTCTGAAGGACTGTGGCTTAAGAGGTGACACGGTGAGATCATCAAAGAGCAGGGGGGAAACCAGAATGGTAAAATGGTCAGTATCCCCATTGACCATATCGCAGTGATACAAGTGAAAAATATATGTACCTCCAAAGTCTAATTATTAGTGACAGGTTCACTGTTGAAATGGTATGTCCTGGTGGCCCGCAAGCATGGATGGAGTAGTCATCTCATCCACTCTGAAGGTAGCCCCAAAGGGTAAAGGCAGCGTGGAAATTCCTCAGATGCACTTGGAGCATTATTTCCATGCTTCAGTCTCATTGCTGCGCCAAGAACTCCGGGAGGACCTTGAGCAGGAAAAGGCATTGCTGTTTCTCCAACATAACTTCCCTGCCAGTGTAAGACAGGCAGCATCTCCAGCTGGCTAAGTGCATTTGGAGATGTGTTTTCCAAAAGACCCTGAGCAACCTCTGCGGCCACAGCCCTTAGTGACTGATGAGCAGCCTGTGTTTTCTCACACCTCCAGCATCCTGGGCAACTCAACCGTCTGCTTGGTCAGGGTCCGGGTTCCCAGTGAGAAGAGGCTGAGTGTTACTCTTGCTTTCCCCTGGCTCCCTGCTACAGTTATGCTGAAGCATTTCTGAAGTGTCCCACGTCAGGAGGATATATTTTTTTCAGGCAAGCCATGTAGCACAACTGTACCGACAGCCTCAGGAGAGTGGACGTTTACATACATCTGTGTTTTGGGATGTCTTAGGAATTTTGTTTGGTTGGTTGTTCTTTTAGCAGGGCTGCGCACGCTGTGGTGCTGTTGTGGCAATCCATATGATTCATATCTTGCACAGTCTGACAAGTTTAGTGGAGCTCACGTGTGCTGAGCTGCACGCTGCGGTTGCTGCACTCCTCGGGGTGGTACCAGGGCAGCCCATGGTGCCAGTGCTGGGATGTTAGCAAGAGCCAGGACCCAGAGGGTGCCGTGTGTGGGAGGGCCACTCAAGTGAGCTGCTTGTGTTGGCTTTGGGAAGTGGAGGAGAGGATATGAAAACACTTGCTTGGGCTTTATGTTTTAAAACTCCTTCAGAAATAGCCTGTTCCTTGGAGCAGGCAGAGCAGAAAGCAGGAGAGTCAATTTTGGGATCTCCTGGTGCTGCCAGGATCCAGTTGCGTATTTATTTTCTGCCCCTGCAGAGCGTGGAGCAAGTTATCATTTTAGTTGAACAGCTCAGAGTCTCTACCACCAAGCCTTTAAAAGACTAGATGTTCAGTTATGCTTGCTTCTGTTTGACATCCGTCTTTTCTAAGGCTTGAATGTTACGCTGGTTTGTTGGGTCCTTCGTTCACTGACACCCACCTGAACCTGTCAGATCTTTTATTTTGAGGAGGTGTAAAGGAAAAAGGAGAGAAGGTGCAGAGGGCTGGGAGCAGAGGCACAGCAAGGGAGGTGCATCATGGCCTCGCTGAAACCCAGGGGTGAGCTGGAGGGGAAGACCAAGACAGAACAGGAGTGACATCATTAGTTGGGAAATTCAGAGCAGTTTCATGAAAACCTGTTGGGTGCCATCTCACCTGCAGTCCCTCAGTGCCATTTTCCGCTGCTAGGGGCAGGTGAGAGGAGTGTGGTTGGGAGCCTCAAGCCAGGTGGTTTTCTGGGTGAGCCACAGAGGGACCCACACTGTTGACCTGCCACATGTGCTGTCACTGTAACTGGCCGCTGCTTTGGAGCCCCCCACGCTTGGCTCGGTGGTGGCTTGTGGCATGAGATTCACAGGGCAACGGCAAGCTGTGCAGAGATGGGTTTCCCTGAGCAGCTGTGCTATGTGCCCCAGCCCTTACAAGTCATCATCACTCTTCCATGACAGCACAGGGAGAACAGGCGTTTACCCTAGAGATCTACCGATTGTTCATTTTGCTCTAGAGTTACGTTTTCTCCCATTTACTTGTCTCCTTGGTGAATATTTCCATAATAGTTAATATCAGTGCTTTCTGTGGCCCTCAGTGGTTTTGTCACTCAGCTACATCCTGTTTTCTATTTTTACCAGATTCCCGTAAAGAGGGACAGAGATCAAGGTGAGCTCTGTGTTGCAGTATGCTGATTTTGTAGGTGCTGGTATAAATACGTCTCTTTTAAACTTCACACCTGTGACTAACGTTTGTGGGACTGAGGTCCCACTTGGCATTTATAGGCTGTTCAGGTGTGTCAGAGATGTACTTGACAGGGTGTGGTAACTGACAGCAGGTTCGGGACGGCTGGGCAGCTGGTCAGGATGAGCATCGTTTGTTCGGTGCCAAAATGCAAGGCTATGGTGTGCTGTCCAAGTGATGTGTGCAGCAAGGGGGCTTGCACTGCATCTGCTCACAGCATGCCCAACTCCTTAGGACAGGTCTAAACTTTTGTAATCACCATACAAAACTTGTTTGGTACATATGTTTTCTGTGCCCAAAAGCAATTGCCCCCCTTCTTTTTGTTCTGAAGATAATAGACATAAAAATGAAATACAGACCTGTGTTCATAAAAGGTCATAGTTATTTGATCCTGAGGGAGACTGCATATCGAAACAGGTTTTGTTAAGGTTTGGTGATACTCCAAAGAAATGGAATGAATCAGGACTTTGCTTTGTAGAAGTTGGAAATCACCTAGAAATTGCCCATGATCTGGAAGATGGAGATGGCCATTTCTGAGATAAGGAACTCCCTTTTTCTTAATGTGACTGGGATGGGGATGCTGAATGGAGAAGGGCTTTGTGTCAGATGCAGATCCAGCGGTCAGTGCTTGTTCCACATTGTACTAGTTTCATTTAAGGCCGCCTTCTGTCTGGCTTAAAATAATGGCTCGTAGTGGCAGTGGTCTCCAACCTCTGCTGCCTAATGCACGGTTGGTTGCTAGGAGGGCTGCTGTCATCCACGTTTTAGTCGTGGATGCGATGACCAATTTTGCATCGCTTTCCAAGCTTTGGCTGGATGACTCAGCTGGTCCTCTGGTGACTCATTTCAGTCTCCCATGAGCGCAGGAAGAACTAAAGAGGGAAGCGTGGCTATTTTCAGATGTGAAAAATGACCAAACCCAAGGAGTATGTCCACAAAAGAGTACTGCAAACATTGAATGAATTGGGTATTTATACAGAGTGTAAACTCACCCCTTCCCACTGAAATTCTTTCCCCAGTTACTGTACTTCTGCAGACCCTAGTTTCCAGTCTCTTCTTACTCTTCATCCATATGGATATTGGAAAGCTCTTCGTCAGTTTTGCGTGCATAAGATCTCATGAAAGTTCACAGGACTTTTGGTGCTAAATTCCCCTAGCTGGTTTTGGTTGTTTGGCAGGTTTTTTTCTCTCATTTACTTGAATTCTCACAATCACTCTACCAACAACCATAGGCCCACGCCAGGTCATTTTTTGCCCCAGTCGTTCCTATGTTAGACAAAGCTAAGATGCCCAAGATTCTTGTAGACCTATGGAAAGCTCTTGTGATTGACCAGAAGATGTTACTAATTTGTTTTTTCTGGATCCTGCAGAAACAGCGGTGTATTTGCTCCTTGTGAGAAAATCATACAGATCTTACTTTCCCAGACTTTCCCTGTGACTCAGTTTGGTCAGACTTCCTTTCCATCATTAGTCGAAACCTGTAGGTGTGACTGCGGACAGCTTGGCTGCGATATCACCGGCTCGTTGATGATTCTGAACTCATCGTCCCACTGCATTTAGGATGAATCCTCTAATTTAATTGCTGTAGGAAAAGGAAAGAGACGAGTGTTCCGGATTGAAAGGACGTGGCTGCAAAACAGCTGTAATAGTGCCAAAACAATGCTTATGGAAGAGGTGGGGTAAGCGCATAGCAACATGTCAGTTCATAAATGTAGGATCATGGATGAGGAGGCCTGACAGCCCCTTTAGCTAGTCTGTCATCTGTAGCCAGCTGTCCTTTCTAACATGGATTTTTGATTCTGTAGGTTTGGCTTCAGCAACTGTGCCATACCTATGAATGCCACACAGCAGTTACTGGTAGCGAAGAGCGAGTGAAGTCGTACGCAATGTGAGGTGTGCTCAGGTGCCCGTGTCTCTCTGCAGGGTGCCGTTCAAGGTCTCGAAAGCACTGAGTGTTCTGCAGCAAAGTTACACCAAGGGTTGTCTTTCACAGTACACCCCACCGAAGCTATCGCCTGCTTGCTCTTTCTTGGTCAAAGAGGAGCATGTACACCCAGCCTGACTGTGGGGCTGTCTCCACCTAGAGTCTGTTTTTGAAGCTCAGTCCCCCTTTCTAGCCCATCACAGCTGTAGCATGCCTCACGCTGCACTGCAAAAGACATTTGCCATGTATTGTACTGGATCTCCATGTTCAGCGTTGGTCTTCTTCTGTTATGGTCTAGTCTTGCCAGCACAAGAAGCCCAGCAGCCACAGCGTTAAGCACTGTAGAGCTGAGTAAATAAATATGTCGATAAATAATCATACCCTGCACAAAAGAGAAACCTGGGGGAGAGACTGATGTTAGCCAGGGAGTTCTGCTGATACAGGTGGAGGGTTTTATTGTTTTCTTTCTCTTAATGACTTCCCTTCCTCTGATTTCTTTTCTTTTAGAGCTTTGAGGGGGAGTAGGCAGTTACTGGTGTCCCTGAGCTTCTTCATCGCACACAAGGGCCTTATATCCTTCTTTCTCAAGTAGATATCCTTTCCTGAGCTCCTGGATGTTTCCTCTTCAAGGCTCTGAAATCCTTTATGTAGTTTATCCCCATGCCTAAATCAGGTTTTCTTTCCGTGTTAGCAGGAGCTTCCTGCATCACCTAGGCTGTCCTTCCTTGGCCAGACAAGCTTTGTCTCTGCATGCTGAACTCGCCTCTGTCCTATTAGACTTTGCTTAAACGGAAAGTTGCTGTGACGACAGTGGGCATGTACCGCCAGCCCCCAGACCCAGCAGCCAGCCAGCAGTGGGGCAGGGAGGTGTCCAGAGACACTTCCGTGGGATCACTTGGGGCAGCATCACTCATTTTTTTTGGAGAAGAGAATCATTGCCTTCGTGGGTCATCCTCTGACTCTGCAAGTGCTTGCAGTCACCGGTGTTCCCATGGTTACGCCCCCTAACATTCCATGCTCTCATGGAGGCTGCTGCAACTCCCTCTCACTGTGGTCTCCTGCAAGCTACTCGCCATTCTCAAAGGAGAAAGGGTCGTAAGAGAAACAGTTAAGTGGCACTTTTCTACAGGGTTACTTTTCTCAGGCACAGCCTGTGAATTAAAGAGGGTTATTTGGGGGAGAAATAAGTCCACACCCAAACCCTAAACCCAGTGTCTCCCTGATGGTCTTCGGTTTGGGCCAGGTGCCTGAGTCCCGCTGTGCCCGTTCTGGTTCCAGCTCATGGCCCCAGCCTGTTTCATGTTATACATTTCTGGGTTTATAGTCTTACTTTGGAATGCAAACTGGAAGTCGTGAGTGACAGCAAAAAAAGTTTCTGACTGTTTGGCCCTCACGGTGGGGATGTTTTGTTGGTCCTGAGTGATGAGGAAGATGAAGTCTGGAAGACAGGGTGAAAAATTCATGCGCAAGGTGTGTTTCCTTGAGGAACTGAAGGGCTTTTCTCTGTGTAGGGGTGTGTGTGTGTGTGTGCGCGCCTGTGTGAGGACAGGTTATTTACAGAACTGTTTTATCTACTTAAACTGCAGGTCAGGTGATTAACCTGCAGTATACTTTCTCTTAATTTCCTAAAACACCCCATAGCCCTCGATGTATGAGAGTGCTGTAAATCCTGTGTTTGGTCATTCTTTTTTGAAAAGGAGATGTTGCTGCAGAAGCAAGGAGGTGTAGTTAACCCTGGCTTTGGGATACCTGGGAGGTCATCAGATCAGTCTGTCTCAATTTTCTGCTTTGGCAGAGCCCTGTGCCCAGCTTCCCCACCTTTCTCCTTGCATAGTCGTCTTCCTTTGCAGCCCAGATCCTGTGTATTTTATCCAGACCTCACCAGAGACTTGTTTCTCTCCAACAGGTCTGTATCCTGATGGAAATGGAATGAAGGGAGGGACTTAGCGAACAGGCAAACTGACCTTTTCAGCCCAGCTAGTGCTCGATCTGAGTTTCACATTTCGTAAACAAAGCAGGGGCTGAATGTCATGCAATGGCCTCTTTGCAAATGAAACACGAAAAAATCCTGTGGGAGTGAGAGGCTCAGCCTGAGACTCCAGCAAGCCTTGCCCATGTCCTGCCTTCACAAGTAGGGCTGCTCCTAACGAGTGAGGTATGCGAGGTGCCAGCCATTCCCTGGTGGGAATGGTTTCACCACACTTGTGGGCCAGTTGGAGTCATTGACATTACAAAGCTAATATTTACAGGTGGGAAGTCATCCAGCTGGGGAGGCAGCTGTGGTGGATGGAAAAAGCCAAAATATCCTTTCCACTGGGCAGTTGTGGTAAGCCACAAGTGTGCCAGTCCTGCGTGGGTGAGGGGGACACAGCCAGGGCAGCAAAGGGAAACACTGATTCATTCTGGTCCCTTTTCCAGAGGCCCTGGCACCCTTCCGTGGGAACTAAGATCATGGAGGGCCAGGTGGGGTGGCCAGTGAAGGCTTTAGGACCTGGGGTCAGGAATTGAGGAAGTCTTCTGTTTACCCTGTAAAATGGGGATACTGTGGTCAATCCCTGTTTAGAAGATGGAAACGGAAGAGACCCAGCTGAGTGACTGGACCCACGCTGCCTGGAAAGCAGAGCCATGCCAAGATCCTTCTCTTTTTCAGTTCTGCTTTCATGATGCAATTCTTGTCAGCAAGCAGCAATCAGAGATGGAGCTTGTAGGAACCTAGAGGCTCTTGCATTACAGATCTGTTTGGAGGTTAAACATATGGACCCACATACATGCTAAACTGGACTACAAGGCAAGCCCTGGCCAGTTTCATATTTACTGCTCAGGTTATCTTGTATGGCTCTCCAAAGGAAACTCTGGGTGCTATAGAAGTGCCGTGGTTAAAGATTGTTCCACTTTCCCTCCATGGAGGACATATGATGGGAGGGAGGAAGGTGACCAGAACACATACGCTGTTGCCAAATAGTCCTACCTGGCACATTGATCTGAGGAGCTTCTTTTAGGCTCATCTGACTCCATTTCAGCTTCAGGATGGGGAAGCCACAAAACATTCCTTGGTAGCTTGCTTTCCCCATCTCCTCTGGCCATTCCCAGCATTTCAGGAGCTCATTTAAGCATGGTACTATACAAGCCTCAGTGCATCATACCTCATTTCGAGTGGTGCTGCGGCTGTTACCACACCCTCCTCCTCTTTAAGGAGATGCAGTGCTATTCGGGGTCCCCCCAGCACCCAGCATGTGCCTCAGCTCTGCCGGGCCACTCTCTGAGAAAACTGCAAGAGGGATTTCTTTGGCAAAGCATTTTATCAAACATCGTTTAGTGTCCTGCAAAGATAAAGCTTCAAAGCAGGTCTTCTGTGAATCCCACCTGTCTGACTTCATCTTGTTCTTTTTTTTTCATCCCATCTCTGACTCCAGAGCAGACTTTCTTCTCCAGGGCCCTTGGGAGTACTGAGTGTTTGGCAGAAAACTTGTTCCTGACTTCATTGACACTCACTCTCCTAAAATGTCTTTACACTGAGATTGTGCGTAAGTTCCTTTGCACTCTCATGCAAACCTTGAAGGCTTTCAGGTGCTGCTACCATCTCTGTCTTTATCATTTATTGCCTCATTTTGCTCTTGGGACTCCAGAAGTCGTCACAGGAGCTGGAGGCTTCCCTCCCTGGCTTGGGCGGACTTTTGCTCAGTGAGGTATGTCCAGCAGGGCTATCTGTCTGCCTTCTCAAGCTGCCGAGACCTGCCATGGGCAGAGTGGACTCCCACATTTCTTACATTATGTCTGGAGAGCATTTTGACATCTTGGTAGAGCATTTGCAGCATCATTTCATGATTTCATAGAATCACAGAATGGTTAGAGTTGGAAGGGACCTTAAAGGTCATCTATTTCCAACCCTCCTGCCCTGGGCAGGGACACCTCCCACTAGACCAGGTTGCTCAAAGACCCATCCAACCTGGCTTTGAACACCTCCAGGGATGGGGCATCCACAACTTCCCTGGGCAACCTGTTCCAGTGCCTCACAACCCTCAAAGTAAATAATTTTGTCCTAATAGCTAATCTAAATCTACCCTCTTTCAGTTTCAAACCATGATGCTTCATCCTATCACTACACTCCCTGACAAAGAGTGTGTCCCCCATCCCTTTCCTGTAGGCCCCCTTTAGGTAATACTGGGAGGCTGCTATAATGTCTCCCCGGAGCCTTCCCTACTCCAGGCTGAACAACCCCAGCTCTCTCAGCCTGTCTTCATAGGAGAGGTGCTCCGGTCCTCTGGTCATCTTCGTGGCCCTCCTCTGGACTCGCTGCAACAGGTCCATTTCTGTAGAGGTGGCAGTCCTCCTGTCAGCTTTGACAGGTATGCTGAAGGGGTTTTACTTAACTGGGGTCTGGCTCTGTTTTGTCAAGGCTGTAGCCTTGCTGTATAGCTGTAGCTATATTCGCTTGCTGCCTTCGTTTGCTTTCCACTCAGTGATGCTGAGGTGTCCTGGAGAGAGGAAGTTTTGCACTATTCCAACTCTGCTGGGTTTTCTCCTAGGAAGGTATCTAGGGGTTACCTTCCAGTTCAGGGGAGCATGGACTCGACTGCTGGATCTTCTTAAACCCAGATGTAGAAATTGGTGTCAGGTCCAGTGGCTGCAGCATCTGCAGGGAAGTAATGAGACAGCCAAGCCTCTGGTGAGGAGTATTTTAAACTGAGTACTCAGGTGTTGCATTGTTAATTAACTATAATGGGAAACATAAACTAGTCACATGATTAACTCAAGAAATCTGTAATATCTCTTGTCATTACTGCAATTCATTAAAGTGGGAGGTGGAGGTGACCCCAAAAGAATCCTTCACTGAGGCATAATCAAGGATTTAAATTTAAGTGTATGTATTTGTCCCTGAGATTTTGCTTCACGTACCTAAACCCAGGAATATGTCAGAGGAGCCCACAGCTTGTTACTCAGGCTTGTGGGCACCTGAACCCACATCAAAAGGATGAATTAAGAATCGCGATGTTTCTAGATTACAGAAGGTATTAGGGCTTTGTGGCTTGCAGTGGATATGGAAGAGTGGAGTTTTGTAGTGGTGAGATGCGAAATTGTGGTCACTGAGCACTGAAGGAAATGCTTGATGTTGCAGGGACTCTGCAGTAGACTTTGGTCTGTAGAGACAAAACAAAGACGGCATAGATGGTTCAAAGGGCACTCTGTGGCTGGTGATGGCTTGTATGCATTAATTCCGAAGTTTGGTGTTTCAGATGTATAGCAGGTTTATTTAAGCGGTTGCCCACAGTCCAAATCCAGCTCACATGGCACTGTCCGGTGGCCTGCCAGATGTGGGGAGAGCAGGCAGTTGAGGCTGGAGTGGCCTAGATGTTTCCAGGCTCCAGTGTGGGGTCAGGCTCAGGGTGGAGTTGCCTCATATGGTCTGTGTGGGATGCGCCGGGCTCTGGGTAGGCCGTTTGCCCCCGAATTGTTCATGAGGGCTCTAAGCTGAGGTGGCAGAGATGCTTCCTGGAGCATATGGACGCAGCATGGACAGCTCTGCCTTTCTCACAGTCTCCATGCCATAGCCCTGGGAAAAAAAAGGTGCTGCCCTGTGGGATCTGTGCACCAGAGAGCACCTATCTCCCACCACCCCCAACAATGGAGATGTCCTGGAGGGGAAAGCAGTTGTGTGCCATCTCACCAGCCTTCAGCCTACATCAGTACATAGGCACTGAGCCCAGGCTTGCCAACTGCCCTGCTCCCCAGGCAGTGCTGGCTAGCAGCCCCGGCCAGCCCTCACCACCTCTCCCAGCACCTCTTGTGCCCGTGGGTGGAGTGGAGCTGGAGGCTCAGGGAAGGGGGCAGGATGGACAGGGCTGGCTCAGAGGAAGGTCTCTCCAGTGTTTTCCTAGCTGTGTTCTGTTTGCCCTGGTCAGCTGAGAAAGCTTTCAGTACCCAGCAGGCAGTCGCCCCGGAATTAAGGAGTTAAGATGGAGAGTGAAGAAGAGAATAAAGATGGTTTGGGAGGGGAGATAGCAGTATCCTGAGCCACATGCCAAAATAACCTGCACAAGCCATGATAAGGACCAACTGCCTACACCCCCTCCACGCCCATGAGTACAAACTGACATCCTGGTGGACAGCTTTTATCCCACCTATAAAGGAAAGTCATGGTGTGGAGAATGAAATAGTAATCAGGGCTGGTGATGCTTTAAATGCAGGAGAGGGATGTGTAGGAGGGCAGTCGGGGGGTACGGGGTGTGAAGGTGACAGTGATGAGAGTTCCCTGACTGTCGCGCCACAGCAGGAGACATGCTTTTCAGGGGTGGGGGAGTGTAGAAGGATGCTTGGCTTTCTTTGGTTGGCTTTGCCTGTGGCCAATCTGTGCATTGGAAAGTCTTGCATTGTCATCTGGCTGTGGGACATGGATCAAATGTGGCAGCTTGGACCCACGTGAAGCATGGTCTGGAGCAGTGCAGGGGATGGGCTTTGTCACATCTCTGGGAACTGCCGCACACTATGTAAGCATTTAGGAAACTACTAATTAGGATGAGACAGTTTTACTAGCAGGACAGGAAAAGCAGAGCAGGAAGGCAGAGAGATTTTCACCTGGAATGAAGGCTCCCTTTGACATCATCGGCTCACCAGGAACAGGAAGGAGCTGAGGTCTGAATTCCACTTTGAGGCTGTCTCCAAACATTTGGTAGCACAAGGGAAGGAATTTGTGTAGCCTCCAGGGACATAATTTTTAAGCAGGTTCCAAGAGCGCAGTGGTACTGGGGACAATGCCTCAAAAAGGGCCACACAGAGGCCACTGTGAAGAAGAGCGCTGTGCTTGAGACACGGCTATTTTGAAGGTAAAATACATTAGCCATACCTGGCAGATCCCCTTTTCATTGCCTTCTTAACCTGGGCGTGCATATGAGTTTGCAGGCTTGTGCCTCTCTGGGGAGAAGTGGAAGATATTTATTTCAGGAGTGTCTTGTGAGCATCATTTATATGCTGAACACACGCCATGTGCTTTCGACGGTATTTTTCAAGCAGGCACTGTCGTTCTGGCTGCAGTCAGCAAGCAGCCTCTGGTTACAGTGCACTGGCAGCTCTGCAGGTACTGCAAAAGGTCTTACTGCCTACTTAATACAGGGCAGGGGCTTGGTCTCTTGCCATCGCAAAGGCCACATTTATAAATCAGCAGTAAGTGCTAGGAGTAAAGCAGAAGAAAACACCAGTGACTTTCAAACTGTTCCTTCTTCAGTCCCCAAAGTGTATTTTTTGCCCTTTGGGGTGAGGTGGGTGGATAGGGAACTTTACCTCATTTGCTTTCCTGAAACCTGTTGGAAGTACAAGTGAGATGGCTGCGTGATTTGTGTATGCATGCAGAAGAGGGCCATCTGAATTGTAAATAGCACCTGCTAAATTATTATTAAGTGAAAGCTGACGTGGGAGGAGTTCTCAGGGAAAAAAAAAAAAGTCAAGTCTTTTAATAAAAGTCATTCAAGCTGTTTTAACATTTTTCTCTGGCTGCACACTACGTACTTCAGCTCATGTGGATGCTACGGGGAGTTACGTGAGTCGTATCAAGGACGGGGAGGCCCCATTAAATCCAGTTACTGTCAATTGTGTGACAGCTTTAAATGGCTACACTAAAACTCTTCATTAAAGAAAGGAACTATCAATTTCATTTAATGCATTGTGCCCAACCTTGATTCTTCTCCCAGCCCAGAGACTCACCGTGCACAAGGGTGATAAAAAAATCTGCACTCTTCAGGGCTTGCATTTAGCTGTTGCAGAGTCCTGGCTGCAGCCTGACTGGCTAACGAGGGCTTGCGGGAGGCTGCCCTGCACCCCTGCCAAGGCAGGGACCAAGCCTGAGCCCAGGTGAGCTCAGTCCGTGTCACCACTTGCCTTAGTCCAGACAAAGCTTCTGCTAGTGCAGGTGGGGCTGCTGAGCCAGGATCCGGGCTGCTCGTCCTCATCCCCTGTGCTCCTGGTGGAGAGCAAAAAGGCAAGGAGCTAGGGGACAGCCTCGGGCCATCTCGTGCAAAATGTAGCAAGGTGTCTTCTAGGATCTTCCTGCAGCAAAGGGAGGCAGTAAAAGAGGCCCACCCTCCCCGTAGGAGGTTTCTTGGCAGAATTGTGAGCAGGGGTTTAAGAGGACTTTTCCCAAGTGAAGCAGTCCGTTTTCCATCCCTCCATGGCTTATGGCGCCTCCCTCTTTTCAAGACCCCAGGAGTGAGGATGCTCCCCTGGGAACATCCCCACTTGCTCTGGGGGATGCTCAGCGGGAGATCGCTGTCACAGGGCTTGGCTGGCATGGATTGTCCTGTTACTGCCAGCTTGTTTCTTCATGGACATCGTGGCAAGCTATTGCTGGCCTGTGTAATCAAAAGGCTGAAATTGTAAATCATATTACAGGCTGTAATGAGGAATTTGATCCCTGTTACAAACCGTCCCAACTTTTATTCACATTTATTGCTATTTCTGCTATTGCCATGGAGTAAAGAGCCTTTTTTTTAAAAAAAAAAAACCATGCCACCAGCACAATTTGATAGTGTCCTCAGGAAATTTAGGGTTCTGTTTTTCTCACATTAGCTGCACAGGCAAATTTGCAATCAAAATTACTTTGTTGCAGAAGCTGCCTTTTCCCATCACCAAGCTGTCAGTCAGCCTGTAATTTCTTGGTATCGGACTATGCTGAAGAGCCGGCCGAGTTATTCTCTTTATAACGGGTGCCCCTAAAACATTAAATGTGAGAAAATTATTTTGGACGGAAGGTAGAAGATTTCATGCTTCTTTTAGGGGAAAAAAACAATTTCTCCTGTGATGAGATATAACCTCTGAGGAGGGTGGAAGTGGCAGCCGAGGAGTCAGTCCAAAGTCCTCCCTTTAGCCACAAGACAGCCCTGCTTCCCTCGACCCCCTCCATTTTTGGGGTACCAGAGTGGGTCAGTCTTTGTCCCCTCTTCCTGTCCCCCTGCTGAGGCTGCCAGCACTGTTGCAGGGACAGCAAGGGGCTGGTTGTTGATGTGGAAACCAGTCCTTAACAACAACTCATTTCACCAAGGGGCACAGGCGGCCATCTGACATTGACAACATTGAGTGACTGCTGACCTTGTTTTTAGCGTCAGCTGATATCAACTGGAGTCCTGCCAGTTTGCACCAGTTGAAAGTCTGTCTCTTAATGGTGGCGATTATCCTGATTTTTACAGAGGCACTGAGGAAGTTGCAGCTGCTGTGCTTCGCATCCCTGACTTTAATTTGGGATGCCTGGGTCTTCTGGTGTTATCTGTAGAGGAGCGTGTAAGAAGAACCTCTCTTCTTGTTCTGCGTCAATCGCCTTTTTCCCTTTTTATTTTGTATGAAGAGATATTGCTCAAGCACACCATGGAATGAAAGCCATAAAGCTATAAATTACACCTCTGCTAGGTCCACAATATGTTACCAATTACATCTGCTTTATTATTCGTGTCCAGGGGGAAAACATACATCAAACCAACCCCACTCTCCAGGCAGGTCGGTACTGTACTGGAAGGAACACCGTGACTCTTCTTAATCAGTGGAAAAACAAACAGAGTTTCGGCTCACTCACATAGGATATTTGTGTCTGGGATGACAAGTTGAGTAATATTGCTGCAGTTCTCCGAGCTCACCGCGTGCCACATGCTGTGGCATTCGTGGCAACATCATTGCCCCGTGGAAAGGAGAGAGGAGAGAAAGCACTTAGAGGGGCAGGGAGCTGGGGGGGGGGGCCAAGGACCCAGTCGCAGGGACCTTGGAAATTGCTGCCAAGGAGGTTGGTGGGGGTGTGTTATTACGAATTGCAGCAAACAGCATCAGAAAGGGCACGCAGGGGTTTTTTTGTTTTATTTTTGCAGGGCTTCATTGCTAGAGTGGGGTCAGTGGGGTTTTTTGCACTGCATGTTCCAGCAGGGGTGAGGGTTTCCCCATGTGTCCTGATAGGGGTTTTCTTCTGAGTCTGCCCTGTCTTCACAAATTCATCACTGCGGCAGGGATGAAGGTGGGGGTGTTGAAGCAAACCGAAGTGATTGCTTTGCTGCTTGCTTCTGTATAGCTTCATACAGTGGTTTTTGGCTCGCCACAGCACCCCTCTCATGAGCAGTTCCCGGTCTTTGGGCTGCTGGGAATTAACTGGAAAATCGGTGTTGGGTGTGCTTAAGTGTGTTTGCTTGACCATGCTACTCAGCATTGAAGTGTGGAGTAACATTCATATTTTTCTGTCTGGGTGTATATGTTTATGCATGCATGCATGTGAGTGTGTATGTGTACACATGAGCTCCAGAAAATCTCCCAAAGAGCAACACGGACTAGTGGAGAACGGGTTTCTTTAAGGAAAGGGAGCTGAGTGTTAGTTACTCTCAGGTCTCCATATGAAGAAGTCATCCATGTGCACTGCGGAGTTTGTTGTGGTTTTGTCACTGAAGCATTCATTCAGCTTTTAACTTTTAAAAGTTGAAAACAAGTCAAGGTTATGTTTGTGCTTAATAATTCAGCAACGGTGCCAGCTCAGCATATTGTCTTTTCCTTCCCTAGTCATTCTGGTTCATTAAAAAGAAACACTGACGACAGATAGAAGGGTGAAGGAGGCTGTGCCTTTCTGCTTTAACTCCCGCTGGGCGCCGACTCCGTCCCCAGGAATCCCCATAGATTTGTGCCATTCACAATACCTTTGCCCCAGCAGTACCATCCCTACCCTGGGCAGGGAAAGCTGGCAGCAAGTCAGCTTAGATGTCCTCTTCTCTGTGGACGGTGTCTTTTTTTTCTGAATAGAAGAGTTTTCTGTTTCAGTGGAATATTACACAGAATCCTTCAGTAAACCTGTCTCAGCGATACTTTGGTTATGAGGTTGTGGGTTTCTTTTCTTGTTTGTTTGTTGGGGGTTGTAGATCATTAATTCTTCTAGAACCAAAGAAGCTTGCAGTAAAATAGGTTTTAGTCTTTTCTTAAAAAGTAGAGTTATATTAGGACCTAGTTCTGCCACATGCTAATGTGTATGCTGCTTCATTAACAATGCTGTTCATTTCCAGGGGATCTGCTTTCCAGTGATGGTATTGTCACTGTGAATAAGAATAGATGAACACAGTTTTATAGATCTGGGAGAACTGAGGGCACACAGTGAAGCTCATGTTGTGTAACTCCCATCTCCAGTGTCCCTGAGCACAGACCAGCATTGTGCACGATTCCCACACGCAGACTTGGCAAGCAACCTGAAACATCATCTGCTGCTTCTGTCCTGGCTCCTCAACTTTGTACGCTCACCTCCATTTTGTCATGGTGTATCATCTCTTGGTCCCATCCTGGCTCTCTGCAGGCCAGAAGCCACACAGTGGTTTTGTGGGAATAAACGGAGGGCTTAAGTCAGCTCCACCAAACTGTTTAATATAGGATGAGCCTGAGGATTTGAGATTTGGCCTCCATAGGCAGAATACTTTGCAGTATTTGACATCAGTTCTTCCTGAGAGCTAGACGTATTCCTGGAGATAATGGGAATAGGAGTCTCTTTAGGCAGAGGAGGTAAAAATAACATTTACATACCTGTTATTCAAAATGAGAACGGGGAGAGCAAGAGAGCAGGCATCTTGGTTGTTGTTAGTATAGTTCAGTGAGGGGTAGTGATTTATTTTAAAGCATAATATTTTATTTGTGTTGAATACCTATTTCTGGAAGAACTTGATTTTTCTGTGTGAGCGTGTGCTTTATCTGAAGTCTGTATCCCATTTTCCCATTTTCCCTTCCTGCCACTGAACAAATTAAAATAGCTGGGGAAGGCATCTTGACATTGTGGTTTCACTCTGATGTTGTATTGCAGGTATGGCCTCGCATGTGCAAGTTTTCTCTCCTCACACCCTTCAGTCAAGTGCCTTCTGTAGCGTGAAGAAACTGAAAGTGGAGCCGAGTTCGAACTGGGATATGACTGGGTACGGCACACACAGCAAAGTCTACAGCCAGAGCAAGAACGTGCAGTCCTCCCAAGCAGCCGCCACAGCAGCCGTCAACGCCTCCCTCCAGATCCCCAATCCAAGTATCCCTTACGAACAGACCATCATCTTCCCAGCAAGCACGGGGCACATCGTGGTGACATCCGCCAACAGCACTTCTGGTGTGGTTGCAGTGTCTGGGCAAACACTGGGCGGGCCACACAACCTGATGCGTCGCAGCACTGTGAGCCTTCTGGACACCTACCAAAAATGTGGACTTAAGCGCAAGAGTGAGGAGATCGAGAACACAAGCAGCGTGCAGATCATCGAAGAGCATCCACCAATGATTCAGAACAATGCCAGTGGGGCCACTGTAGCCACTGCCACCACCTCCACGGCAACCTCCAAAAACAGTGGCTCCAACAGCGAAGGGGATTACCAGCTGGTGCAACATGAGGTGCTTTGTTCCATGACCAACACGTATGAAGTGTTAGAGTTTCTTGGCCGTGGAACCTTTGGACAAGTAGTCAAATGCTGGAAACGTGGCACTAATGAGATTGTGGCTATCAAGATCCTAAAGAACCATCCTTCCTATGCCCGGCAAGGCCAGATTGAAGTGAGCATCCTGGCTCGGCTGAGCACAGAAAGTGCGGATGACTACAACTTTGTCCGTGCGTACGAGTGCTTCCAGCACAAGAATCACACGTGCTTGGTCTTTGAAATGTTGGAGCAGAACCTCTATGATTTTCTAAAACAAAACAAATTCAGTCCCTTGCCCCTTAAGTACATTCGACCAATTCTCCAGCAGGTAGCAACTGCCCTAATGAAGCTGAAAAGCCTGGGACTGATTCATGCTGATCTCAAACCAGAGAACATCATGTTGGTAGACCCATCCCGACAGCCATATAGGGTCAAGGTCATAGACTTTGGTTCAGCTAGCCATGTGTCTAAAGCTGTGTGTTCTACCTACCTTCAATCCAGATATTACAGGTAAGAGACTGCACTCATGAAACGTTACTAGGAGAAATTTTTTACCTATGGGAATTTTCCTACATTCCTGTAAATGAATGAGAGTCATCCCTTAATCCTAAACTGGGATGGCTCTTAGAATGGCTTGTTGGTGATAGAAAAAATGGTATCCTAACCTCTTGGAGTATACTTGCATTGAAAACCATGTAAACTTATAAATAACCATAAAATGTTGTAAAAATAGAGTTTGCCAGTTACAATTTAGAAAGTCTTTCACCTCTGTTAGTACTTCATTCTCTCTGGGACTGACTGTTTCCAGAAGAGGGGATGGATCTGGAGAGCCCATATTTCCTTTCCAAGTCAATGCAAGTATGTTCTTGGTTTCAGACAGAACTTAACCTAAACAATCAATTCATATTTCAGCAATGTCTTCCAGGCTTTATTCATATGTGAAATCAGGAACTTTACAAGAATAAGGTTGGTCCACATGAAAACTGTGTGGATGCAGAAGATGCTTTGTCAAGAAGTAGTTTTCATACAGGCTGTGGATCTTGCTAGAGTCAATGAGAGTATTCTGGCTGGCTCCCATTGGCTCTGCTCCAGGTGAGCGGGCAGCCTGGCCAGGCTGGAAACACCTTTCTCCGTGTAGGAAGCTGTTGGTGAGGATGAATGAGTATTGTCAGTAATTTGGTGTTGGACTGAGGACCTGTTATAGACAGTCAATTCCCACTCACAGTGCTTTTAACTACAGGTATGTAATGTGCTAGGATGGAGTTCTGACCCCTGCGTAGGCGCGCCCAAAGCAAAATGTGCGAACCAACTATATCCCTCTCCAGTCTGTTGAACAGTTCCAGCAAAGCAGCCTCCTTTCGTGACTCCTGGAAGGTCATCTTCTCTCTCTGTCTTGACTCCAAGGCACAAAGTCTCTCTGTAGGTGCTGTCCTCAGACCCTCCTCCTCTTTGGTACAAGCGCGCTAGATTCAACATCCCAAGAACTGAGAAAAACCATTCTTCTGCTACCTCTGGGGTGGGGGAAAATGGGGGGTTGGGGGGCGTGAATTTGTCTTTAGATGACAGCTGAATTTAGGAATGTTCAAGCCATGTTTTTGTTGTTGTAATACTGTGAAACAGGGGCAAAGAGGGAAAATGTGATCCTTCTTGATGACTGATTTAATGAAAATCAGTCCTGGCAGCATCCACAACTCATCAGATGGATTGCAGAAAAGCAGGGTAGTTGCTCTGTTTGTAAATAGGAAAGAAATCTGTTTTATATGTGGGGATGACTGGGGACAGAAAAACAACATGAGTTGGTAGCAGACTCTTTTCCTACTTCATAAACATCACAGTGGCAAAGCCCACCTGAGCTCTGAGCTTGGGAAGAGTTAATTTTCACAGGAACAGGAACTTTGACTGTGTAACACTGCAGCAGCTGATTTTTATCTGCTTGTCCTTTGCTCTGAAGGAGGCCAGAAAAAAATCCCCAACCCTAGTTTATACCTCAGAAGAAGCTTATTAAATGAAATATTCTACCTGATGACAGTCTCATCCTCCAAGCGAGCCATGTTTCCGTGGTAAATATGCAAAAGCTTTTAGGGTTGCAATTACCTGGCAGACTAGAAGGAAAAAAAAAAAAAAGATAATACAGGCATTTTGTTGTTGAGTTATCTGTGATTCTGCATTAGCAGCCTAGGTCCCTAGCTGAAAGACAGAAGGGGCAGCCAAAATGAAATATGTGACAGAAAGCAGAAATGAAAGAGAAAAATGGTTCATTCTCAGCAACAAACAAGGAATATTCTTGTGGCAGTCTCTGGGGAGGAAAAGGCTTGATAAAATTTGCTTTTTATATTTTAAATGTTATTCCTGCCCGGTCTGAAGTTGCAGCTTGTTAGATAATAAGTCCTCTCTGTCTAATTCCTTCCTTGTTTTCCATGTCTGAACTGATGGAAGGAGCGGAAAAGGGGCAGCAGCTCACCAGGAAAAAAAAAATAAGAAAAAGAAAAATCTCATTGGGTTGAATTACATCAGCAGGGGGCTGCTGCTGAAGCTCAATTCAAGTCATGGGGAAAATTTATATTCTTCTTCATTTTCTGATGGGGAAAAATACAGCACAGAGTAAAGACCCATTCCACTCCAAAGAGTAGGAACTTCCATGCTAGAGGAAACACAGGGCTTTATAAAGATTTCATATGTCTTCCATTTAATTTACATGTGTTTTGCTTGCTAGAGTATAAAAGACAAGGGGATGACTTCAAGAAATGGCACATTTAAGCTGAATGTGAAGGAAAAGCTTCCTCAGAATAAAACCTCTCAGACTGTAAGCAGGCGTGCCAAAGAAGTGACAGAAGCCCTGTGCCCCATGCATTTAAGGAAAGTGAAGGCAGAGTGCTGGGGAATATAATGCAGAGGTCAGCTCTCAGCTGGAGCTTTTTTATCATGTGCTTTTGGGAGCAAATGCCCAGGTTGTCCCCATATTTTATTAACAACTTGCTTTTTCTTTTCCCTCTTTTTTTTTTTTTTTGTTGTTTAACAATACTGTCAAGAATGTGATGGCCAAATCCTTTCAAATGAGGAAAGTTATGTGGGATCCTGCTCATTCTGAGAGTAATGTAAGGCTTTTCCTATTCCTATAAATGATAGGCCTGTTTTCTTCTCCTGGAGGTGGAAGGCACAAGTGTCTTTAATCAAACTCCATGCTCTTTCTTGACCCAAATCTGCATAGCCCAGCGTAAGCTAAGACAGTCCCAGGGCTGCTTGCAGACTTTATGCAAGCGATTTGCCATTGTTGCCGTGTAACGTGCCCTGAAGGCAAACTGAATCCCTCAGCCCAGTTTCTTGTGAGAGAAACGGTGGGTGGACTTGGTATCGGGGGGGCCTCTCTGTCCCACCAGGGATATTTCTGTCAGGCTAAGGCAGTGCTCTCCGCAAGGATCGTAGCGGTGTTGAGGTGGCAGAGTGGGACGGAAAGTATCAAAAATGGCCATCAAAATGTCTTTAGTCTAGCAAAACTTAGCTCCCATCCCTCTCAGAGGAGATAGCCTCCTCCAGGCTGGGTCTCCTGCCATAATTGATACTCTGGAGATTTTTCTCCCTCGCTCATGAGTGTAGAGGGGCCCGAGAGAGGCAGGACATGGCAGGCTAAGGTGGGCCTGGCAGGAACGCCCCCTTGCCACAGAGAGTCCCCCTTTGGGAGGGCAGCATGGCCACATCCCCGGAGCCTCCCCCAGGCCTGCACCTCTGGTGAAGGGCGCAGGATGAGCCTGGGAGGGCTGGGGGACACTGGGCGCTGCCACTGGCTCCTCACTGAAACGACAAAGGATGTCGTGGCCGTTGTGTGAGCTTAAAGCTCCTGGTCCTGAGTGCTCTCCTAAAGGGGAACAACCCCAGAGCAGACAGGCAACCAGGGGTAGAGTCCTGGGACCCACCAGGCCTGCACCGGCATGTCGTCATCTCCCCCGGCCCTGATGGCTGCACAGCTCTGGCGCTGTCGCACTCTCATCACTCCCCCCGCTCCCCGCCAGCGCTGGCAGGCCCCGCAGGTCCTCTCCCACCCCGTCCCAATTTTGTCGGCAGCTCCTTGCACTGCTGCTCCAGCCAAGTTGGGGGTTTTTGTCAGCACTGTGATCAGAGTTGTCATCTAAAAGTGCTGTGAAGAGGATCCGCCTCTTTCCTTCCCACCCCTCTTCAGCCTGTGGTGCAAAACTTGCTGTGGTGCAAAGTGTTTCTCATGGAGCATCCTTAGCCTGCACATGTAGGACCTGGCTGGTGGCCGTCCAAGCGTTCCCCCTTGCTTGGGACAGTGGTTCCAGCCTGCCCTCCAGTCACCATCATCCTTCATCTTGTCCCTTATCACTAGCTGAGTCAGCCTGGGCCTGATCAGTGACCCTTTGTGGAGGTACATGGTGATGCAGCCATGGTCTGGAGGTGCCTGTGTGAGGAACCGAAGCTGCCGATGGAGGGCTGCTTTGCCCAGCTTGCCATGCAGGAGTGGCGCTTTGCAGCTGGCAGTTTTAGCCAGACGCACTTAGGCTAGAAATGAAGCCCTCTTCACAGAGCAACCGATCAGAAGGTATCTTCATGGGATTTATTTTTTCTTTTTCTTTTTTATGCTGCAGTTTGAAGGGGATATCATTGAGGTAGTCTCTGTGATCTCCATTTTGCAGGAGGCCAGAGGGATGAATGACCAGAGAGATCCCTTCTGGGCTGATAATCCATGTATGAACAGCTTCCCAGGAAAACCCATGTCCTGAGAAATGCAGGGCTCAGGCTGCAACGGTTGCCTCCTCCATTAGAGCCCACACTCGGGTAGAAGAGGTGGTAGTACCCTCTGGGAGAGGGGGTGGCTGGGGTGGTGGTAGAGCTGTGTGGTCCTCCTTTGCTGGAACCAGAGCGGTTCCCTAGTGTGGGGTGGCAGCACTGGGATTCTCGGAGCAGGAGGGCTTCTCCTTGGGGCACTACCACCAAGCTGCCTTACCCTCTTGGCTTTTCTTTCCTGCCCAGCTGAAACAGCTGCTGTGTTGCACCCCAGGGGTGAGTGCGTTTCACTAATTAATGGCATAAACACCTTATGAGATTTAAGTCTTTTAGAATTTTCAAATTATTGCAGATATGAAATAACGGCTGTTACCCCTGCTCTGTTAAGGGATAAATTGTAGTTTTGGTACCATGTTTTCAAAAGGCTTTGGTATGTGGTGTGTCTGGCCATGTGTTGAGATGTCCGCTTTGTAGGTAAGTGGCCGTTGATGAAATGTTTGGATAACAGAGAATGAAGCTGAGTATCAGTCTGAAGAGGTGATTATCAGTCTAGTTTCAGACACTTCAAGAAAATATGTAGGCATGAAGGCCTTCATGCATGTTGTCAGCTGCCCATACAGAGTATATATGAAGCCGTGTGCAGGTGTGTTTTTTAACTGGCTGTACATGCTTAGCTAGGTGAGCGTGGGTCCTGAGTGATGCAGGGGACTAAACTGGATCTGTCTTGCCACGTGTGGACATCTGTGGACATCGTACCATGACAGGTATCAGTCCTCTAGCTGTGCTGATAGGGAGACAAAGCAAGGTAGATTCCTGAGCAGTGTCACGACCTCTTCCCAATTGTGTGACTTGAAGCACACGTCATTCTGGCCAAAGCTGCCCTTTAAATGAGGCAGTAGTAATGGCAACAGGGATAGGCTGTGCTTATTAGTTTACTCAGTGAATTGGCATCTGTTAATATCCTTGTATAACAGTGTTAGTGCACCTTTACATTTCAAAATCTTCTACCATTCTGGACATGCAAAAACATCTCTATCTGAGACTTGACTGCTTTTGCAGCTGTAGGAGCCTCATTGCTCTGCCAGTCTGTTTCAATCCTACCTGCAACATTCACTGCTTTACTGACTCTGCCTCTCCAAGGTAAAGAGCAGGATAGCTACATGGTTTGAAGAGGAATGTTTCTTCTGGGTACTGGTGCTAAACCACCAAGTTCATTGCTGAAGTCTCAGCTCAGTTTCACTTAGCAATGATCATGCCTGGTAGGACTACAGGCTTGCAGAACAGGCAGTACATTGTAGAAGACTTTGTGGAGGAAAGCAGACTTCAAACTGTACTATTTTAAGCAGTTCTCCATTTCTTTTCCAAGGACATTTGGAGTTTGGAGTTGTTTTTTGCAGAAGCAAAATTCAGCAGAATTCTGTTTTGCAAAACCAGCACCAGGATTAATTGAAACTCAGTTTCATTGTATCCAGACCACCAAGTCTTGGAAAGGAACAGACATTCAGCTGAAAGCTTTTGGCTTTGTCCCATCTATGTGATAGTCAGGCCAGGTTAGTTTTTGGTTTTACAAAACTCAAGCAGAGATAGTTCTTTGCCAAGTTCCTTTGTGTATAAATCACCCCGGAGCAGAGATGGTAAACTGGTGTTGTGCCCGTGGTGCATCCAACAGAAGATACACACTGTGTATTCCAAAATAACTCCCTTTCTGTGGTCTAATTTAAAACAGAAAGGCTTCTATTTCAGCCTAAACAATTTCTTCAGACCAGAATCTCCCTAGTCTCCTTAGGTGTTTTTTATTTTGCTCTGAGCAGAGATACTAGCTCCTCCATTATCTTTTGAAAGTTAGCTATCTGCCCCTTTCCCTGTGATGCCGCAGCATCTCCCTGCCTGGCTGCAGCACATGATGTTGGTCTCGCTCCGAGGGGAGCCCTGCATCCCTGTGTGGAGTTGGAAAGGCGGTCACAGGAGGGCTTTGTTTATTTATTAACCAAGTGTATAAAATATACTCAGTTATGTGCCTTGTGGCCCAAGAATATTTGTAACAAAGGCCTGCTTGCAAGGAACCCAACAGGGAGGCTTTCCCCAGCAAAGAGAAGTTGCTGTCAGCCTGAGGAGGGGGAGCAGTCTTGTACTGCACCCTTTTGGCTCATCCATGTCTGAGTGGTGGAAAATCAAATGTCTCAGCTGAGTGCTGGGCCAGTCCCTTCTGTCCCCTCTCCCAAAACAGTTCCTATACAGCAAAGAAGGGTGACTGACACTAATTATTCCTCCTGCAGATCTCAATTTTTTCTTAGTGGCTGGAAAGGAAGGAACCTGTGTGTCCACAGGCAGGCCTCAATCCACTAAGGGTGTTGTAGATCAGAGACCAGGACATGAAAGGCAGCCAGAGGCAGGCACCAGGTTTGGGAGCACTGGTTGGCACCATCAGCTGGTGCCACCCCATGGGTGAGGGGTACTGGTCCACACCAGTCAGCTGGAGTTGCAAAACCTCTGCCATGGTCCAATGAAGTAAAACACCACAGGGAACTGGTTGGCAAAGTCCCACTAAGCACAGATTAACAACAACAACAACAACAAATAAAAATATTTTTGGCTGCCACACTCACTGTTAATTGTTGGAACAACCAGAGACCCCTAAAAGCACCCTGAAATCTGGGCTTTGAGCCACCTGTTAACCATACCCTGTCTTCTCGCATTGCTTTTCCCTTGTTCATCACCACTAGAGACCCTTGCATGAAAAAGAGTGTTTGTTTCTTTGAAGTTCCTAATTTCCAGCTGTTACTCTTCACCACCTGAAGTTACAATCTCCTGTTAGCAGGAGATGTGGAAAGAGGATAGGATTGCCAGTGGAACCAATGTAAGCGGCAGGATGATGGCTTCAGTTGAGTGGATGAGCACCTGGAGCAGGTGAATGGCTAAACAAAGATCCCTCTTTTAGGAAAATGGTAGTTGTGCAAAAGAGCACGCAAAATACAGGGAAAAGAAGGTAAACACAAATTTTCTTTTTAAAAAAGAGCATTTTCCCAAGGCTGCTGCTGCTTTCAAGTGTATCAGTGATCCCCATGGAGGGAAAGGCAGCTCTCTGGATGCAGACAGCCCCACCCACCGGCAGTAGCGCTGCCCGTGACCTGGGCACTGCTGTGTGGGCAGGGAGCAGGAGCAGAGCTGCAGTGGCAGGGCTGCTGACTAGGGCTCAGTTGTTGACCATGAGCCCTGACGCAGGCGTACTGCCCATGCTGGGGCAGCTCACCTCGCCCTTGTCCACATCAGCTCCAGAGGGACACGATTTTGGAGAGCATTCCTCTTCCACCTCCCCGTCCACCCCCTCTCCCCCATACCTTTCTTGTTTAAGCAAATCTTCCCTCCATTGGCATTCACACCACCAGGTGCCAGGGCCTGGGGCTGACCTCCCAAAAGCAACACTTTCTGGTTTGGAAACCAAATCTTCAAATGCGGCTCAGCTTGAGTTCCCATATGCTTTCGAGAGGGCTTGCAGAGAGGAGGCAGCTTGCAAATACACTCCGTTACCTGTCCATGTACTGCTACCTGAAGTCATCAGGGTACTCCTGACATAAACATCCATGAACCTTCATTTTTTTTCAAACTCAGCACCAAATCCTAGACTAATCCCTACCTTGTCTACGCTTACTGCCAGAGTCATGTCGGTCCAGGACGATCAGTGAGAGGCTCAGAAGTCCCAGACTCCCCACTTGCAGGTTCACCACAGGTGTTCATATGTTTAGGGTATTTTTGGTGGTTGTTTTTTTTTTCTTGCTACTATCTCTTTCACATGATCACCAAAACAAGCCTGTCACAGGATTTCCTGCTGTCTATTTTTCTTCTCTCGAGCTTTATAAGCATAGTAAGTCCCTTTAAGGTTGCAGCCTGGTGAAATGATGTGAAAAATCAAGGTCACACTTGTATTTACTGTACTAGGGCAGGTCTGAAACAGCTACAAATGGCTAGCTTGTTTTACTTAAAAAGAGCTATTTACCTAAGAGAAATCAAAACCCTCCTATTGCAGCTATTGGCTGTAGCGCTTGGGACTCCATCTCTGTAGTACATAAAAGACATACTGTCTTTTGGTAAAGATATCTGTGCTCAGAGTGGGAAATAACCTAGCTCAGTACAGTGACAAGCAGTTGCTTCTGCAGCGATACTTATGAGTGACGGTACAATTAGTGGGAGCTAGAACAAGGGCCAGCCACAATCAGAGTCCGCTGTTGCGTGTATATAAGAGACATAAAGTTTGGTCTCTGCTCCTAGTTACTTACTTCTGTGGTTTTGCGTTTGCTCTCCTTTCTCTCCTCCCACTCAAGTCGCTTCCTCGCCAAGCACAAGGAAATGGAGCGGGGAAAGGGTGCTCTTTTTCTCAGCTCTGATGACAGCAGCAGCTGCTCATAGGAACAGCGGTGTGGTGACCCGCAGATGTTACTCCAGCAATAGGTGGTCAGTGCAGGAGAAGGCACTGCAGTGACACATTGAAGTGTGATTTTCCACATCCCTCTCCACTTACTTCAACACTTGTTTGAGTCAGGGCAGTAGCTGCCTAATGGTAGCGGTGGCTGCTGAGGAGCAGAATGAGATGAGGGGCTGTTGGCATGAGATCGGTGCTCCAAGTGTGAAAATAAGAAGAATTACAAGTAGCGAGATTCATCATCCACATTTCTGAATATGAAAAAACAGCATTAGCCACACAGTTTGCACAGGATTTCAGGGGTGCTTTGCTCAAGTACCACATATTTAAATCCTATCAGGTTTTTGCCTCCCCCTGTATGTTTCCTCACTGCAGGCAAGAGGTTTAAGTGTAACATGGAGGAAGCTTACTGTGTATATCTGTGCACTCATTAGGTTCACAAGTTTTAGGCCCCAGCACAGCGGGGCTGAAAAGCTGTATTACACTGAAGAGCATTTTCTGACTGGAAAGTGTTTCTGCTCTGCTGCTTATTGGCAGTGAGGTTAGAAAAGTGACTGATGTTGGTTTATAAACAAATGAGTCATTACCAGAGGAGAGAAATTACCTAAAGATGCTATGATTAGTATGGGGTTATACATTTCCCAGCTTCAGACCCCTTGAATGTTGTGATTTCAGTCCCCAAAGCTTCTACCTTAACTTCCCAAGCCACTTGCTGCACCGATGCTTCAAATTAGCCTAAGCTAATGTAAAGGCACCTAATTCTCAGGTGAAGGCTCAGTAGCTGCTTCCTTCTCTAGGTCACGCTGGGGAAAAGAAGCAACTCTCAAGCAGCTGAGAGTGGTTATCTTACTTGAAAACTGCTAATCTTGTGGCCTGACTTAAGCTGAGTTAGAGCCACAGCTGTTACCTGTTTAAGGAGGAAGGTCAAGGCAATGCCCTTTGCCTTTCAGGTCAGATCATACAATGGTTGCTCTGCGGTGTCTTGCAAAGAAAAAAAAAAAAAGGCAGAAGAGAGTCATGCGTGTATATACTGTGAGAAATTTTTGCTTCGAAGAGGAATAAATAAAAGGGAAGTAGTTCTAGGAACTTGGAGAGGGGAAGGGCAGAGAAGAAATCCTCTTACAGGCAATGGTTACCTGGAAGTCAGTCTTCCCCATATAAGGAAGGATGTGGGTGGAAAGAAGATGAGATTTCACCCTTCTTGCTATCTAGCGACTTCAAAACCAGAGGTAACTGATTTCCAAACAGGATGGCGTGCTTTTTCTGCAATGGGCTGGAAAGTAAACTATGAGTCCCTGAGTGGCAGGTTGACCTCTGTCTTCTCCTTCTTGAAGGACAGAAGTAATTGCAGCTGTTGTTTTACTTGCACAGACACAAGTTATTTTGTGCAGGTAGGTTTTACCTTTATTTTGCTGCGACTACATGGGATCAGTGCTTGAGTGCACCCTCTGTTTTCATCCCCTCTTGTTGCCACCTCCACCAGTTTGCCTTGGTCAGGGAGTAGCAGACTTCTACCCGCTACCAAACCTACTGTCTATCTTCAAAGGCTCCTGCTGAGGGGCAGAGGCAGGGTAGATGTTTGGGATTTGGCCTGAATCTGACTGAAGTGAATCTGATTGGGTTAACTCTTCAATGTTATTTTTCATTTTGTCAACCACTGCCATTCCTAGCTGGTTTGAACCAGTTCTCAAGCACAAGCATAGTACCCTGGGCCTGGTGAGATGTGAAAAGTGCTGAAAGTTTCATAATGTCGTCGCTGAACTTGCACCTTTGCGGTAGGCTTGGGACAGCTTTCATGTAACTCTGGTGACTTATGCAGCTCCTGAGTCCAGGAAGCTCACCAGCTGAAGCCTTTCGAGAAGGGGATAATTGTCTTTTCCAGCAGCTGATGCTTGTGCTCATGTTGAGGGGACAAATTTGCAATGTTTCAGTTAACTTGACAACAGGAGGAGCAGTACTGTAATGAGTTGTGTTTTAACTGCTGATCATACAATTAGGTCATTTGTGGTAATACTGCTGAGCAACACCGTGTTTTCTCCCTGTCCTCTCCAGTCTAGCTGTAGGTTACCTTATGCTGTGCTCCTCAGATGCCATGTTTTCTGAAGTGGGTCTGTGTTTACAGCACCTAACGCCCAAAGATTTTTGTGGCTGGGGTCCTTAAACAAAAGGGTAATAGAGAGTATAATGGTACACGTGACCATGAGGGCTAGCACACATGTTAATGTGACAGCCAATATGCAGAAGGAAAGCTGATGGCCTTTTTCGGATCCAACACGGTAAGAATTCGTGTTTCAACTAGTTGCTTCCATGCAGAGCTGTGCATGTGGAAGAAAGTCCAGGGTGGTGGGGTGGAAGAAGTATCTGATGGCTTAAAGAAATTTATTTTGTCAAAGATTGTTTTACTTGCCAGTGGGAGACTTCAAACAGAATAATCATCCAAGAGGAAAATGGAGTATTTCTTCAATGCTCACAACAATATTAAGAGGGACAGATGAAATCTAAAAGATAAACAGGTTCAGCTGAGGCTAGCTGAATTTGCTGGTTGCTATGCTAAAAAATTAATGATGAAATACGGCCAGTTGATTTCAGCAGGTAAAAGAAAGCAATGGTAGAGGGCAGTATCAGAAATAAAAGCTTACCTAAGCGATCTCCTCTCCGTAGTTGTCAAAAATACAGGTCCTGCTGTTGTTAGCCACTTAGTGGACTGGATTCTGGAGGGTTACATGAGCACAAGGAAAAGCGGAAGATAGCCGTGTTGTTGTTTCTGGAAATGCTTTTCTGGAGGCTCATTTGATAACCTATCTCCTCTTGGCAGGTGCATGGGGGACCAGGGAAGGGAAAGGTAGCACAGGCTGGATTTTACTTAGCAATGCCAATACGCGTACAGAGACGTGGTGGCCCCAAACGTATTCTTTTGTAAGGGAGGTCAAAATACAGCTTGATGTGTAAGATACATAATGAGCAAGAGAAAGAAAAGCGTGTTAACTGGGTTGGAAGATAACATTCTGTCTCTTGAATGGATTCTTGTTATTGTCACCAATGTTACTTTCAGCAAAAAAAAAAATATGTTGAAATTATTCTTTTTTTCTCTATTGTTTAGCTCTTGTTCTCAGCTTTGTTATGGTCACAAAGAGATGATAAAAATGGATTGGCACAAAGTTGGGTTTCCTGTATCGTTTAGACTTATGTTTTCAGCCCTTAGCACTTTGATAGGGACTGTTCTTCATTTTGAAAATAGCAATAAAAGAGCAGAGAACATAAGAAAACACAATTCTCCTTTTTTTTTCTTTTTTTTAATGAAATTGTCAGTGCTAGTCTGAACTTTGCCTCTGATCTGTATGAAGTCTCTGAACTGTGCAGTTGGAAGAAAGCAGATATAAAAGAAAGATAAGATATCTATGTGCCTGGCTACTTTAGAAGGTAATAAAAAGCCTCCAAAGTCTTGCTTGTTTTTAATCTGTATATTTATGTCTACGTAAATCCTTTGGAAATAAACTTTAAACATATACATTGGATTTAGAGAATTGCCTTCTAGCGTCAGTAGCTATAATCTAGCAAAAGAAACTAAGCTTAAGCTTATGTGAATGGTTGTCTTGGCTTCCAGAGACATGGGTAACATTAAAGCATGTGTTGAATTTCTACACTAAAATGAGAAACATGGTGGTAACATGTATGAAGCATTGCAGTGTATTTGCTGTTCCTCTGTAGTTATCAGAGGCGTAGGGCACACACAGGAAGATAGCTCACCTCATAGGAAAAGGATCAATCTGCAGCATTTGGCAGCTGAGTGTCAAGACACAGTTGACAGCCCCCCCACTTTGGTGGGGAGTGTTCTGTCACATGGACCCTGAAGGAGCCCAAGCCTTCAATCTCCTCATCAGAGCAAGGTGGAGAATTGCCAGCTGCTTCTCCCTGGCAGCTGAAAAAGTGCAGCAGATCCTGTCCTACCTGTAAGTTGTCAGGGCATTTTCCTACCAGCCTTGATGCCCTTCTCAGGCCCTAAATGCAGCCAAAATAGAAGCTAGAGAGAGAAGTGGCAGGAGCAAACCCAGAGCGTGAGAGGTTGGTTCAGATGAAAGCCATGAATGGCAAAGGCCAGAGTTGCTCTAGACAGTTGGTACAGCCATGTGGACCACTCCTCTCAGCCCAATTCTGTGGTGTGGTCTTATGTGGGATTTGAAGAGATTCATTTCCAGTTCAACATCTGTGGTTTTGAGCAACCCTGGAGCTCTAGCTCCTAGACACACTAACAGTTTTTACCTTAGCCTGGGGCTACAAGATCTGATCACTGGCCTCAAAATGGCATTTTAAGTCCTGTAAGGGTTCTATATGCAGACTATAACTATAGCCCTTAGTTTTGTAAGGGGGATGTGATGGCAGCCCAGTGACAGGGCAGAAAGAAGGGGGTGCTGCTTGTTTTTCTGCAGAAAATGCCCCTGACTGTGTTGCAGAAATTAAATTGAATGGCGAGCAAGGGCTGGAGGAGCGGGGATGGTTTCAAACTTTGACTTAAGTCATCAGAGCCCTTGGTATGCTCAAGCAGCTTGCGAAATAGCCACTTCCATTATATTTCCTCTGTGCTTTTGCCTCCTGACAAAGATCCAAATTGTTGCACGTTTCCCTTCTACTCCAGGAACTGTGCATTTGCTTGATGCTGCGTTGCCTTGCTTTGATTTTAGGTTATGCTTGAAGCTGTGCCACACTATCGTATTTGCTGCCATCACGGTTTTCATCAGTGGTGTGGCTGGGCACTGGGGTACCTTTCTTCACCATGCTTTGAAATGTCTGCCGTGCTTGGATTGCACATACCCATGTGCACACACATGCATTTCTCTGGTGAGCCAGGGTTTCTGCACGCTGGCTGGCATGGTGGCAGGAGGGCTGTTAGCTATCTGGCCTTGGTGGCAGACTCTGCGGCAGCCAGAGGAGAGAGAGGACCGAGGCGTCACAGGAACTGTAGTGTGGTAGAAAGGGCAGGAGGTTGCTGTGGCTACAGTCTGAGGTTGCTTTCCTTGAAGCTGGCACATGATTTTCCAACGGGGCCTTGACTGACTGGGAGCTTAAAGGCTTTCTTATCTGCAGAGTGAGGCACAGGCTGGTGGCAGCCCGTAATTAATAATGGTACTAACCCTCCTTATGCAACCAGGGGATGTCTGACAGCGTTAGTAGGTAGTTGCTCAACAACAAAGCATGTTACAACTAACCAGCTGGGACCAATTATGAAAGCCTCACTAATGCTAGCAAGCACTTGCCTGTTCACATCGTTGGACTGAAGTTGAAGAGATGAGTGACAGCTCTGCAACGCACGGGCAGGCTCATGGTTGGGTGGTGCATGGTGTTGAGCAGAAGCACTGCCACCGTGTTGACCATGAGGTGTCTGTGCTCTGGGATACGTTTGCTGGGCACTGATGAGCTACGGTGCCCTATGTCGGCACCGTCTGTAGCTCATGCTCCCAGATGTGGGATGAGGAAGCACCCCCAGGGCTGCAGCACCATCTCCCTCCCCAGCCCGCAGCTTCTCCCACCCCCTTGCTGCAGCGGCAGCACTGGTATATGCCCAGTGCCTACTTAGCTGCTTGCTATGGTTAGAAAAGCGGGGGGTGGAGTGGGGGCTCCTACTTATGGCTTCCTCATGAATTCTTAGTCACTACATGAAGATTTCAAGAGTGTGCAAATAAAACATAAAATGAAACGAAAGACTGAGTGGCACTGCACAAAAGGAGGAGAAAAAACCACTGAATCATTGTCCAAAAAGGTGCAGCCATTAGAGAATAATAATAGTTTTTGTGTGCAGTGCAGCTGGGGCCACAGTTGCAGAAGGAAGGTCCTCGGTGACCTGTGCGATGGCTCTGTTTGTTTAATGTGCTAAAACAAAGAACTGAAAAGCAGACAAGGCCATCGCGGATACTCGCAGGGCTTCTCTCTCAGTTCCTGTGTCTGTGCCCTCTCTCACTGTGTGCGTGTCTTCATGCTCCAAATGCAACTAATCACAGCTACATGCTCTTGGATGCCTTCCGTTGTGCATCCCTTGTCTCTGCGCCTGGGCACTCCCTTGTTGTTGAATTGTTATTTTTGTAATTTAGAAACTGCAACAAATAATGTAAAGTCAAACGGTTACTACTTTATCCTCTGTTTTTGTAATTCTCTGTCCTTCAGACCGAGCTCAGGGTAATGACATTATTCCCACCCCTCCACCCTGACCTCAGTCTTTTTCTATCCATTTAGCAAATACTGCAGCTTCCTCTGTTTTTAATGGGTGGGAATCAATGTGGCTTTTTAAAATTGGATTCTCTCTGCCTGCACAAACAAAATCAATGGTGTTATTGAGCATGTGCAGGGCTGTGTGAACGGGAGCGAGCCAGCAGGGTTTGCCGCCTCAGTGAGGCAGGGGCAAAGCCTGTAACTCACACAGGGAGGATCGCTCTTTATTTCTCTGTCATTTTGGTAAGGGCTGATGAGCAGCTTGGTACCATTTAGAAAGTAAGGCCTAGGGAGCACTTTTCATCAGGTTAATAAGATTTTTAAGGTGGTCAGCATGAGGCTGTAAAAACGGGCTAAAACCAGACTGGTTTGAGTGCCAGTAGGAGGTTTGAAGATGCCAGTAAAATGAGGTTTAATCTGAACTGTGCTTTAGTTCGATATGACTTTACAATTGGGTTTGCCCTATCTTGTGGGGCAGTCCCACTGTGGCCTGGTCAGAGACCTTTGCTCTCAGAAGTGGGTTTCACAGGGAGTTATGGCAGCAGGGATGAGGTTTTGGTTTGTTCAAGCTAAGTGTTTGTATGCAAACAAATGGGATGGGGAATTTATTTATCCGTGTTTATCTTTCGTGGGGGAATGAGTTCACTAAGGTTGGGCTGTTGTGGGAAGCTTGACTGGCAGAATTGGTCATGGCCTTGGGAGATGAAGGGAAGGGCAGATTACAGATGGGGGGGTGTTGGGGTTTTGGTTTGTTGTTTGGGGTTTTTTTATTACATCTTCTGGGGTGATCTTCAGTTTTAACACTAGCAGGATTTTATTGCATGGTGTGGGAGGAATGGACTCTTCCAGCAGTGTTCTCGTGGAGACATCAGCGTTTTCTGTAAGCCTCGGTTCACAAGGCTGTGGTAGGTAGTTGCAGGACTGTATGAAATGGTAACATGGAGGATATTTTCAATTAAAACTTAGCTGTGGAGGGTGTGTCACAATCCACCAAAAGCCTTGTATCTGCTTGAAGAGCCGACTGGCTACCACCGCAGGCTGCGCTGGTGGGACAAACAGCATAAACAAAAAGGAAGTTCGAAATTCATTCCTTTCCAAGTCTCGTCCTCTCTGTGCAAAGTACCCCAAACAGCTTGTATATTTGTTTTCCAGGAGTTAGAGCGATACTACCAACTTGGTTAGATAGGTCTCCAGCAGTCTTCCAGCTGCAGCCAGTTTCAGACACCACTGATACGAGTTGGGTTCAAACCGATGACTTTAGTTGTACTTGAAAGACTCCAGAACCTTTTATCAACCTGCAGGGCCATTCAGTCATTTCATATAAATGCACATGCCAATGCTTGTTTTGAACACCGCTTTGTTAGGAGCACAGAAAGCCTGGTGTCTTGAGTGAGGGCAGAAATTTCTGGCTGTGTGACAGAAGGGTTTTTCTAGTGTTCCTGTTGGCTGAGGAGCTGTAGGTCCTGGGACGGACAGGGTGGCAAGAAGGGACCTTTCCTCCAATGAATGCACCACCAGAAGATGTGCTTGTTTGGTGCCCTATGTTTTTGTGGCTAAAGGAAGTTCATTTTGAAATGCTGTCAGCTCTGAGGATGGAGTGCTGATGCGTGGAAAGGAAGAGTTGTGTTTATGATGGTTTCGTATCTCTATAGTCAAGAGGAAAACATGAGCTGGCATTTGGTTCCTAACAGTGACTTCTGCTGGGGTGCCAACCCTGGGTTTTGGTGCATGACTTTCCAGTGAAATCCTCGGAGTTTGCTTTCCTGACCCACTTCAGATTTCTTGATTTCTCAATGCTGAAAATCCCCATTGCCCCTGGGTTTCACTTGTAAACGGGGTGGGCATGTTTCTAACAAATAAGAAAATTAACCTTCTCCTGCTGTCCCTGGTTTGAGTAAGGATTTCTTTATGGCCATCATTTAATTATGTGATTGTGACCAGCCTGGACAAATGAGACAGTTTCAGTATTCTGCATTCGGTATAGCTTATCCATGCATACATTATGAAGTATGTAGAGTTAGCTATAAATGATGCAGGAATCGTTTCTCAGCACAGGGCTTGGTATATGTAGGTATGTACTGGTGGATACCCTTTGTCATTGTGCAGACACAGTTTTATCCATGCAAGAAGCTTGTGATCATCAAATATCCTTTAAAAGAAGCTAAAAATGTGTCTTTATTGGCTTCTTTTCTTCCCACAGACAACAAAGGTCCAACTTAATTATTTTCAAATGTTGGCAGCAGTCGGGTTTTCTGCAACTTGCAGATCAGTGCAAGAAGCTTCCCTTGGCTGAAATGTGTTCAGCAAAGCATCCAGTCAAACACCAGTTCTTTAACCACCTAATTTCCACACGTAATATAATTTTTAAACAATACAATGGTTTTTTTCATATGTTCTGGTGTGCTGATTAGAGCACAAAAAAAATTGGTGTACAGTAGCATGTGCTAGGACAGGTTTTTTCCTCTTGCTTTATGAATTCCCCAGCACAGGTAGGTCATTTTTTGTGGAGAGGCCTCTGTTAACTGTGAAGGCAAGAAATGTCTCATGCGGCTTTGATCCAACCCTTCTTTCTGCTCCAGTGTCACCAGTGTGCTCTGCTGGGAGGGCTGGACCTTCAGGGTGTTTGGTGGGACCTGGACAGAGACTTCCGAATGTCCAAGCAGGAGTTCTGCTCCCTCCCAGGGCTGCTGTCCCTGCTTCCCCTGCATGCTGCTACGGGAACGGGTAAAAAACGTTGCTCAGACTGCAGGGAAAAAAATAACAACAGATTCTTCTTTATTTTTGGTTGGGATTTTTTTAGATTTTAGGGTTGATACTGTAAAGTTTTGGGTTGGAGCCTTGATGATTAGAAACTTAATTAAAATGGAAAGCTAATGTTCTTAGATGAATCCACAGCTGAGATTTTTTTTAAAAAAAAAAAAAGTATTGACTGAAAGAGACATCAAATAATAATGGTATTTGGACTTCCCTGGCTTGTTTTGATGTGGATAAGTGATCTCATTTAGGGCTAATCAGAACATGATTTCCCTCCACAATTCCCTCCACAAATTTTTTAGCCAGGAAAACCCCCAACCTTTTTTCCGTTCTAATTGAAAACCTGCCACTATGAAATTTTGGTGTTGAGCTTTATTGTAACATTTTTGGTCGTTGAAAAATCGATCTAATTTTAGGTTATGTAAGGACAATTTTTCCTTCCATTTTTTTCTTCTTTTTTTAAACAAAGCAAACCAAAACTGTGTTCCCTTATTGCCCTCCAGACTGCTATATGATTAAACATTCCTCAACATTCTTCCTTTTTTTTTTATTTTTAATTTTATTTTTTTACAGTGGAGTAAAAATAATAAGCTGCAGTCTGAAATAGAATTGTTGCTCTTCAACTTTCCAAAGCAGTAAGGGAAAATAGATCACACAGCGAGTTTTAAAAATCAGACAGTGTGTGGGATATGCTACACTGAACCTCTTTTCAGAAAAGAACTGATTGCAGCCTTTAGGAACTGTGTTTACTGTAAGAGAAACTGAATTTATACCAAGTAAAGGATGTGGGAAGCACCAGCTTGGTACTGCTGTGATGACTGCAAAGCAAAAATATAATAAAAATAAAAAAGAGCCCAGCCAAAACAGGGATTTTCCACCATGTGGAAAAATTACTGAAAATGTCTGAAATCTATTTGTTGTGGGAAGGTGCACCGCACAGTCATTTCTCCTCTCTGGCAATCTAGCAAAGGGTTAAAAGTTTGAGCGAGAATTGATTCGGGGAGAAGACTGCTGCCACAATGCTAAAGACTCATTTATTGGGAGAGCGCTACACTGCTTACTGTAATTGCAAGAAAATTAAAAGAAAGCAAATTAGCTGGGAGCTTTTCAGAACTCTTCCTCCTTTTGCTGACGTTAATGAGATTTTCCCCATACCAAAGCCGTGTTAATAACTTCCGCGGAGTGGCTTCTGTAAGCCATTGCTTACAAAATGAAACAAACCTGGGGTGACAGCGAGGGAGGGAGCGCGGAGGGGGAAGGGTACCGAGCCCAGGGGGTGGCAGGGAAGGGGATAAATCCTTAGGATAGGTTATGTTACGGTCTCGCACATCCCCATGTGAGGTTGCTCCGTGCCGAGGCGTGTGCCGATGGGCTGCCTGCGGATCGCCTGCTGCCGCCTGCGCTGCTTCTCCGGCAAAGTGCCGCTTTTCCCGGTTTATATTCTGCGGTGCCTTTCGTTGGGATGATTTCGGCAAGCGGAAAGTTTCTGTAGTAAAGGGAAAAAATGTCGCAAGCTGTTCTTAGGGCTGTATTTATAGCCAAGGCATTTCCAGGAAGGTGAATTTCCTAAACTGGGGTGGAAGGTCAGGGCAGAAGGGAAGGGCTTGATCTGGATCAGCTTCCTTAACAGGAATTCCTATCTTAAGCAAGAACTGCTGCTTTCCAAGAAACTGGGATTTTCCACAGCTAGCAGAAGGGATGCTTCAGAGGCAGGGAAGAAGAGTGAAATTATCCGTGCATTTGGAGGCCCCTCTGTGGGGAAATGCTGAGTTGCAAGTGAGTTGCATTGCAAGGCAAAGCTTTTGGCCGTGCAGGGTGCCCTTTTGCTTCTCCATCTGCCCCAGGAGAGAGGTGGCCGACAGGGCTGTGCTGAGCACGGTCCCTTCAGAAGTGAGGCACAGAGGAGATGTGATCCCAAAGTGCTGCTGGGATGAGGGGGACAGATGAAAGCGGTGAGGCTGGAGTTCTGCCTTGCTTCGGGTGCGGTACTTTCCTGTGATGGGAAAATACCTTTGTTTTTCTGAAAGCTCATGGATGCAAATGTTTGTTTATGGTGGGCATCTCTATAGCTATGTACACACAAACCCAATGTATACATACACGAGTGCGTGTTGAGTGGGAGTAATATTTTGTAATTTCTAAGGCACTCCTACATGAAGAGACGTGGGTGCCTAAGAAAACATAGCTGAAAGCAAAATCAACATGACCTAGTAAACAACAGCTATCTAGCACATGTGTGCCTACTGTAAAGCAGATCCTGCCTGTGCAGGCTGTGTGTGCTTCTCCGGACGGGGAGAAGTTAATGTCACTTGAACTGAGAGCTCTCTGTAAGATTTTTGCTGAATTCAGAGAATTATTCCGCAAATTTTCTTTTGCATTTAATACTCTGCTGTCCAGGTATAACAAAATGACACCCAACAGCTACAACGCCTGCTCTGTGGGAAATGGTACCTGCACAATGCAGCAGAAGTGGAGCTGGTTTTCGGGTGTTGCTGCTTGGCACGGGCACCTTCCTGGTGCCGTCCTGTGGGTGACAGCACGATTTGCAAGTTATTAAAAGTTTAGGAGGATTCAGAACATCCTATTCCAACGGCTTCTAAATATTTCATGCCTGTCATCTGAAGCAGTTTCAGTGCTTCAAAACAGCAGGAGAAAAAAATTATGCATTGTATATTTATAATACATGATTGTTGATCTCTGCTGACATTTATCTTTACTCTAGAGAAGAGAGCAGATAACTCGCTTGTGGCGGGGAAGGTAAATGTCATAACCAGGATAGCCTGTTACAGATGTGTATTAACCCTTTCAGTTAATTTTCTTACCATTTTAATGGGCTTAATGAAGGGTCATGTGATAAATCAGGCCCCTGCTTTTGTCCTCCTGTGTGAAGGGATGCATGATGAAACTTGTGCTGTTCCAGGCATGGGCACAGAGATGCAAACTGTAAAATGACTCTCAGTGGGTGACAGCAGAGAACAAGCTACCCATGCCAGGAGCCTGGGAGATGGTGGCTCTGTGTGCCCTAGCAAGCAGTGTGGCCTGGTGGGAGCCGGTCTGTAGAGTAAATCAGTTGGTGCCAAGGACTTGACAACCATGTTTGGGGTATTTTGGGGGGTGGCTGGTTTGGACTTGGTCTGTTCATGCACTCTGAGACCACTCTTTAGTGTGGGCAGAGAACAAGTGGGAACGACTAGGAGGTTTGCCTCAAAAGGGTCCGACTGAAACACTGGTGTCGATGCACCGAGTACTGTTAGTTTGTTATGTTTTCATCAAGTCTTATAATGCTCTTTTTCTTTTTGACATCCTACCTACCTGGGAGAAACTGTTTTTTAACTTAAAAAAGGGGAGAGGCATTTCTAGACCTCGGTGTTATTGCAAGAAAGAGTTTCAAAATAAGCTAAATTTAACAGAGGCTGGATACCTTCTTTAACAAAAGAAACAAAATCTCATGTGATTTTGGAGGTTGGCAGGTGACTTTTTAGGTTGTCCTTTCCCAGGAGAAAACCTGCAGGAACAGCCTGAGTGGGAGAAGAATACCTCTGTGACTTTCCATGATAGCGAAGTCACAGGAACTGCTTCTGTCTTGATTTAAATCCTCGCATCTCCAGTGCAACAGCTGTGGTTCAGGTTCACTGCAGTGACAGCTCTTGGAAAATCTGCTTCCAAAATTTCCCTGAATTCTGACAAGGAGCTGCCGAGGAAGTCTAGGCTATGTTATTTATATTTTTTCTACACTTTTCTAATGTTTACAGGCCCAGCCTGCACTTTCCTCTCTGGGGCCAGTGCTCTTTCTACACCTCTTGCTTTGAGCAGGCACTGGGGCATCCCCCACGCAAAGGGGTATGGGGTGGTTGGTGTTAGGTGCGAGCCCTGGCCCTGGGGAGCGGAGAGTTGTCCAGATGGACATCCTCTCTCCATGCACAGCTGCCCAGAACCCTTCGGCCCCTTGAAATCCTCAGCACCCATGGGGAAGAAATTGGGAAGGACCGGGGGAAGAACGTGATGGCCCCTGTGCCAGGAACTACTCACAATGGGCAGCCGGGTGCAAGACAAAACAGTGGAGCAGGAGGGAAGTGCGGGGTCATTCCCATTCTGATCTTTCCCTCAAACCTCCTTGTTTTCAAACGCCGAGTACCAAACCCTCTACCGCCTCCCCGCACGCTCGCCCCTGTGCTTGCTGCTTCTCTCAGAAATGTGTTTGTAGTAAGAGGGTGTTGAAGAGATCAAAGCAATAAAACGCAGAATGCATCAGTACCTGGGAGGGACGGCAAGTGCAAAACCACCCCGTGGTTGGCAAACCGGTTGGGAAGGAGGGATTTGGATGCATGCAGTGTTATTTCATCTGCAGGCTGGCCATGCCAAGCAGCACATGGCTTAAAAATGAGAAGACTAAAACATAACAGGGTGTAGTGGCTTTGCTGTGCGGAGAGCTGCAGCTAGCCACTGGAAATCGTAGAGAGGGAGAGGCCAGATTACCGTCACCTGGATGACGAAGAGATTACCAGTGAGTTAATAAACACATAAAAATCCCACTAGTCCCTGAAGTATGACAGGTTACTAGAATCGTCAGTGCTCTGCTGGAGATGAGTTTGCCCCAAATAAGATGAATCTGTATGTCAAGAAAATGTTAGGTTTGACACTTGAAGAAAATTTCCTCCAGTTGGATGCTTGTCTTTTATTTTTCCCCTCCTCCTTCTTTTCAGTACTTTGAAAATGGGGATTTCCACATCTAAGATTTGGGCCTGTTTTGTACCTTCCTTAAACAAAAAAATAAAATAGAAGTCTGAAAAGCTTTCTATAGGAATAAAAGATCAGCACCTGCCTGCTGAGATGATTTCTAGAAAACTGTCTATTATGGACAGGTCTTTTTAAGTATATCCACATAGGGTTTTTAAAGGGTGCTGGTGGTTCAGACTCAAAAGGCATTCCACTTTCTAACTGCCTGGCGAGTTCTCTGTCTTAAGAATCTACGTGCATAATACATAATTTAAATATTTTATTTTCTATATATATGTTAAATACTTTAAATATAAATAATTTTGATTTTTTTCTCTGATCAATCTCTTCATTTGAGGACTAAAATATGCCTTCATATGAGGGCAATTAATTAATAACTTGTATTCTCCAAATGGTTTCTAGTATGTTGCAGTGATGTAAACTTCAAAGCAACCCAAACATTAATATCCAACTGTAGGGAAAGCACAGGTGGAGGGTGAATGTTTGCCGACTGAAGCGGAGCTGAATTTTGAAAACTCCTGGAGCATCTTAGAAGTAATGCTGAAAAGTTAAACAACAGAAAAGAGCATATTAGCACCACAGAGGAGGGTAGTTCCCTTTGATTTACATCTCGATTAGCCCTGTTGAAGGCAGTGTGACTGTGGGAAGTATAAATCCACAATGATTTTGTATTGGGTGCCTTCTGGTTTCGGGGGCAAGCATTTCCACATCTGCAGTCTCCATTAATGTGTTCCATTAACAGTGGAATAAAGGTGAGCCTTCATGCTGCTATTGTCAGTGCAGTTACAGTCTGCCAGGCTGAACATCTCCCACTCTTTATTCTTGTGTCTTTTTGTCTTTTTTTCCCTTTAATTCACATTTCTGACTCAAGAAAGGGAAAACTTAAGAGCACAGCCCATCACGGCTGGAGCAGCCACCCACACCGATGGTTTCACTGGTTTTCACTTGCTTTTCCTGTGGGCAGTGGGAGCTGCCTCTTGTATTTGGAATGAGCACCCACCCTGCGTGCCATCTTGGCTTGCTTAGCTCCATCCAGCACGTTATGATCAGCAGGGGTCAGGAGCAAAGGCTGGGGCTAGCGCAGACCTGGACTGTGGGGTCAACAGGCAGTTACCCACTATTTTATCTGCTCCCAGCCTGTGCGGATAAAATAGCAGGTGACAATTAATGCCTTGTGCTCCGCTGCCAGTGTTACAGGAAGGTGGGCACGCTGTGATCGACTGCTTCCCAGGCAGTACTGTGTAGGGGTCTGGTAGCCCAGCTCCTGCGGAGGTCACTGGTGGCCCTGGAGGAGAGGGGGGATGCCCATCCTGGTGCAGGAGGGGCTTGCAAGTGACTGCTGGGCTCAAAATTAATATTGATACTTGCAAGAAACTCAGGGGAAAAGGAGGCGAGCATAGGACGCGTGAGAAACTAACCCTGCAGACTGCCTCTGCCCTTGAGTTTTGTCAATCAGATAGAAACGGGAAGTAATATAGACGTTGCAAGTTTATTCAGAAGTTGTCAGTCTGGAAAGGGCCCTGCCTAAATCGAAAATAGCTTCCCTTTGCGGAAGAGGCTTCCTTGCTTGTTCTTTATGTATTTATATCTGACCTGGGCTGGCTCAATGGACAAAATGTTCTGTGCTTATTTCCTCTACTTTTTTTCGGAAGAAGGCAGCCGTCAAATGCAGGAGAACTGCACCAGGGCTGGCTGGTCCACATCGACCAGGGACAAACACCCTGTTTCTAGGGCAAGAGCTGGCACCTGACCGGCATCTTTTGTCCATACCTTTGCGCTGCTGCAACAGGAAGGCTTTGCTGTCATACGAACAGAAAAGAGGTGTTCCTCTGCCTCCTTCTCTAAGCTTTTTGCTTTCATTAAGCAGAGGGCATCGGCCTCCACCGTGGTGGAAACAAAGGTGGAGGTGAAGGATGGTGATACCGGCAAGGCTGGCATGAAATAACCCTACAGGACTGCAGGAGACCGTATGGAAATCTCCCCCTGATTTTTATCAATTAAAGGGAAAGGGGGAATAGTGTAGCCATTGCAATTAAAAAAAGTAATAGAGTCTGATTTACATTTCAGAATGTATTAGCTTGGTTTTAATTGGAAAATAATTTGAATTGCAAGTGAAATAATTAGATTAGAAAGCCACTCAGCAATTTACTGCTCATATTCCCCAGAACCGGACTCCTGGTTCATAGAGTAATTGTGAACATTATAGGAGCTGCGTTTGATTTCCTCCTTTTTGCCCTCCCCTTCACTCCTCTCCTAACGAATTGCGTTCTGGAAGTAGAGGCACATCTTCATTAACGGCCACATTTTATGTCTGAGCTCTCAGCTGGTCGCAGGGGCTTTTATCAGGTATCAAATTTGTGACGAGTTGTGAGAAAAGGGCTAAGGGAGTTATTCTGGATTCCTCCAAGCCATTTATTCCAAATCTAGGCTGTAAAAGAAGAATAATTGTCAGGTTTGCCTCGGTATCCCTTCTTGAAATGGTCAGGGGCATTCTGGAGTTGTTAAATGCAGGAAAACTGGCGCCAGAGATATGCAGTGCTTGCAATGAATACATTATTTATCCAGGGACGTAGATGTATAGCTGGTACTTTATTTACAGAAGGCATAGCACATCCCCAAGCACATCGCAATCCAGGAGCCCTAGTTCTACAGACTTGTACGCGTGAGCGAGCCCAGCTATCATTTCCCTCCTCCTCGCTCCGGGGCGAGCGCTCAGAGACAGGGACAAAGGCAGGCTGCAACCGGGACTCGTGTCCCTGACAAGCACAGGACTTGCTTTTGTAGTTATTGGATGTGGCTAATGCTTTTGTGAGGTTCAATTTTTGTATTTGAAAGGAAAATCTTTTCCATCCCTGTCATGGAGAAGTACACAAGGGAATCGTATTTGGGGAACTTACCTATTGTGGCTTATTAATGTTATAAATCATTGTTTTCTGGCTCATAAAAAGTCTGTCATAAATTACAGATCTTGGAAAAAAAAAATCCTCACAGATGTGAGGCAGAAAGTAATGTGTTACTGCTGCTTTTTCTCATTTCTTCTCTGATAGACCCCAGCAACTGCACCATCAGCCGATGGTTATTTCTAATTATTTATTTACACATAAAGCCCTTGCCTTCTCTTCCAGGTCAGGAATGCTTCTTTCACTTGAGGGATAACTTAAAACCAATTTGATTGGGCATGAAGAGTAATTGGACGTCATTTTGAGAAGCAATCCGTCTCCGTAATCCATCACTGTTGTCACGCTAGCCTGTTCCTGAGGCAGGGCAGCATTTGCTCATCTCCTGTAGTCTGAGGCTGTTGTTTCTTCAAAGTAGAGGCCCCTTTTCCATACTGACTCTCTTCCAGCCTCTGTTTATTTCCTTAATGACTGAAGCAAAAGTAGATATTGTTAGATAAGTGGCTATAAATGATTCTGGCAGCTTTGTATAACGGCATGTGATAAATTTTCAGGAAAGAATTTGTTGCCAGGATAGCTTCTGGAGCCAAAATGTTGGTGCCAAACTGAATGGGAAGAGCACATGGGAGAGACCCGTTGGGGTGCTACCCTGTGTCTTTGCAGCCTTTCTTCTGGTGGGCCCCCCTCTTACAGCAGTGGGGCAAGGGGTGGTACGATGCTCTGGGCCCTGACCTCTTCACCAAAATGATCGTCTGTCTCTTATCCTTCCTGCCATCTCTAGACCCAGTTCAGTATGGGCAGTCCCATCTCATTCTTGGGGGTTTGTTTTTTCCTTTTTTTTTTTTTTTTTTTTTTTTTTTTTTTTCAGTTTTTGAGCAACCCTTAACCCTCTCATTAGGTCTCAGATGTTGTACAAGGAACCCTATGGATTTGCTGGTGGGACTTCACATACCTGTATGCATGCAGTGGGTGGGCTGTCTGTGTGATGGGGACGTGATTGGGGCATGTGCTGCTTGGTGTGAGGACACCTGTGTGAGCTCCCCTGGAACTGGATGGAGCTGAAGGAGGTCCCAGCGAAGGGCAGCAGCGGGGCTGTGACCCGAGCCTGGGGTCCTTCAGCAGAAGCAGCTCCTCCTGCCTTCCCTGGCACCAGCACCCATAACCTGAACCTCTAAATGTCTCATACGAGGCAGCGTTTTGAATTCCCAAGCTCACAAGCTACAGATTCCCCCATTTTTAAGAGCTGTTCTTCCATCTGTAAGCTGGCTGCTGGTCTGATTTTTAAATCAGGTTTTCCAGCTGAAAGTAGAGACCGAGGGAAAAGGGCCTGTGGCAGAACCCTCACCTCTGGCAGCAATGTGCACCCACAGTAGTTCCCATTAGTTCCTGTCCCTCCAAGTGGGTTTAACTTTCGTTTTTAAATGGCAGCATTTGAAAGGCATGTAGGGCTGAGCTAACCATGTAAGTAATTAGGCTAGGAATGCAAGCAGAGGGGGCCATCAGCACTCATTATTTAAGAGCCAGCTTCATTATTTTTACTGCTTGGATGCTTATCTTAACATCAGCAGCCGCTTTTATTTAAAGGGACTTTGCCTTGCAGACTTGACGTTCCTTGCTAGGCTGTCCTGGAAGAGCGCTCAGAGATTGCATGCCTTCCTCAGAGAGGTGAAACTAAAATAGTTTGCTCCAAAAAGGATGCTTCCCAGTGCTGACACTCCCAAATTACTTACACCCTGTGCAGGCTTCGCAGGGATTCCTGTCCCCATCCCTGGAACAGCGCTGCCACCACAATAAAAACGAGATGCTCTTTGACAACGCATGGTATTTTTTATTAGGTCAGAGCATGAAAACTGTCCTGGGCATCTAAAATTAGAAGATAAGGTCTGTAGGGAAAAGCAGTGTCAAATCACACAGTTGCAGTCCCTGCCCCAAAGTGCTTGCAGTTAAAAGCCCCCCCCCCCCC